>JBAGKK010041426.1:0-10498 GCA_037177015.1 Euceroptres primus | reverse complement strand
TACGCGAAATTTTCTAACCTCAAAAACGTAATCTCTCGATACTCAGAGTAGCTTAAAGAGCGTTCGTTCATATTCGGTTTCGGTTGTTAATGATCGGAAACGCGTACCGTGAGGCCCACACGACTCAGCAGTGTATCATGAAGCAATGAGGAGTGTAGGTTGCATTACTTACTGCTCTAATAACATTCGTGTAGCATAAACGACTGGTTACTCTCGATACCAGTAGTGTATAAAAAAATTTTTTTTCTATAAACGAACCAGTCGTGTAGAGGAAAGCACTCAGTGCTTCAGCATTTTCTCCGTGTACAGAGTCAGAGCTATTTTTAATTCTGTCCCTTCTTTTCCGTTCACTTTCTTTTTTTTTCTAGGATGGCTTGATGAAGGAAGAGATTCGTATCAGTTCCGCAGTTCATTCGAGACTAATAGGAGCGCGTGGAAGAAACATACGCAAAATAATGGACGACTACCGAGTCGATATTAAAATACCTCGCAAAACGGATCCCGATCCAGAAATGGTGACAATCATTGGTGCTGAGGATAACGTCCTTGATGCCAAGGACTATCTTCTCAAATTGGAGGAGGAATACGTAAGTTTATTAATAATAATATTTATCTCTAAATTTCGATACTTTTGTATAAATATATATTTTAAAGAAACTCTAAAACAATTGATTTTACTGAATGGCAAATCTAAATATGTACAGTTTTCATTGTTTATTTCAAACCTGCCAGCGATTCAAAATTATTCAATAAAGTTAAATTCAAAGCATTTCAAGTTAAAAAACTTTGAATTAAAAGCATTCCAAGTATTCGGTAAACTTTTCAATTTTGAAGGCATCTAATTTTAAATTTTCCATTAATTCCAAATATTCAAACCTTCTAAACTCTTCCATAACCGTGTAATGTCTTATGAGTTTTTTAGAATATTTTCTAGAATCTTTTTTCTCAGTTCTCCTATAATTTTATAAAATCTTAAAGAATCTCCCAAAATTCTTTAATATTTTGAAAAATATACTAACTGTTCCAGAATACTCAAGAATATTCTGAACTCCACAATTTCCAGAATTGTGCAGAATCATTTAGATTTAAATTTTAAAAAACTCCCACAATCTTGAAAAACCTTCTCTCGACTATTTTCAGAATCTTTCTAAAATTCTGTAGACTTTTCGAAACTTAAAAAAAAAGTCCGGAAGAGACTAGAAGATATTATTAAAAACCTAGGGCAGAATTCAAAAGATTTTTGCGGATTCTAAAAGATTCTGAAATAGTCTAGAATATTTTGAAAAATCATAATAGATTCTGGGGTGTTTTTGAAGATTTTAGAAACTTGAGAAAGTCTGGATATCTCTGTAAGAGTTTTAAAAAATTCTGGGAGATTTTAGAAGGTTCTAGACAATGCTGGAGGGTTTTAGAAGATTCTGGAACAATCAAGAAGTCTCTGGAAGACTCTAAAACATTATAAAAAATGTAGAAAAAACTAAAAATTTCTAGAGGGTCTTGAAAGATTTTAGAAGCCTTAACGAATCTACAAGTACATGGAAAATTAAAAATATTCTAGAAAATTCTAGAAGATTGTCGAAAAATTCAGAAGATTTCATGGAGGATTTTAGATAACTCTAGAGTTTCAGAGGTTCTGAAAGTCTAGTTTATAAAGTATTTTATTAAATTCTAGACAGGGATGTAAAACTTCTAATGATTTTTTAAGTTTCTGGAGAATTTTAGTAGATTTATTTCGGGAATTTGATTTGTTGACAATTTTAAATTTTGGTAATTTCGTAATTCAGAAATCTATATTTTTGTCAGCAATTCTAGCTATCGAAAATTTTTATACGTCGTTAATTTTTAGTCGACAAATTTTTTATTCTGAAATATTTGCTGTTGGAATTTTTCTCTTTCGTTAACTTCAACGTGGCATTAAAATTTATTTTTCAGAAATATTATTGAGGCTCTGATAATATTTATATGATTTAATTGCTGGTGTAGATGCAGTCAACACATAATTTTATTTGTTAATGAAATTTGAGTTTTCTTATAAAAATTTTGTATTTGTTAAATTTTATTGGCTTCCTTGGTATTTTTAAAAGAAAAAAGTTTCCCTCTATTTCGAAAAAGAAATCCCTTATTTTTTTAAAAATTGAACTTACGAAACCACTGTGAACCCTGAGTTATGGAAAAATCGGTAATAATTATTTTTTTTGTAATCTACATAATATGCCTAATTTTTAAAAACTTGTGAGATTTTAATATTTTCAGTTTTTCCAGGAGAAAATGTCATTTTTATAAACCTCAAAAAACGAAAATAATTTTTAAAAACCGTGCAAATCATTCTAAATTTTTTTTGAGCCTCTGAAAATTTTCTCGCACTCAGAATTTATCTAAAAAATAATTGAGAAGACTTTAGCATTTAAAACTGCCCAATCCTGAATTTTATTTTTAATTTTTTAAAATTCTTTTCAATTTTTTCAGGTAATTTTTCCAGAGGTTGAAAAAATGTTTTAGAAAGTTTGCAAAACTTCTAAAATTTATTTTACTTTTTTGAGGTTTATAAATATAAGATTTTCTTCTAGAAAAACTCAAAATATTAACATCTCACAAGATTTTTGTAAATTGAGCATATTATGTAGATTACAAGAAAAAAATAAAATTAGCGATTTTTCCAAAACTTGGAGAATAACAATTTTTAAAAACCTATTTTAGCCTTGCGGAATCTCAGGATAGGGTAAATGTACCAATTGTCGAACTGGTACCTATTGTCGATTTCAAAGATAAAATTCTTGCTATTTTCATTATTTAAACGTATACACTTATTTTTTATGTTTTAAAGGGGAATGCTTTACAAAAGATAATGGGGAAAGTTTCTTGAAGGGCTAAAAAAGGAAAGTTTCTTGAAACGGGGGATAAAAGGGGAACGTTTCTTAAAACATGGATGAAAGGGAAATTCTGGAAAAAAGGGATAAAAAGGAGGAGGTTTCTTGAAAGACGGATAGAATGGGAATTCTTGAAAAAGGTGATAAAAGGGGGAAGTTTCTTGAAAAATTGGTAACAAGGTGAATTCTTGAAAAAGGGGTAAAGGGGCCCGAAAGGTCGACCCAGTTCGAAAGTTCGGTTTAAAAATTTCCAAAAATTGCCTGCAATTTTTAGTAAATTACGGTAAGTTACCATAAATTACCGAAAATTTATGGTAAGTTTTCATAAATTACCGGAAGTTTTAGGAAAGTCGTGCTAAGTTTCCATAAAATGCCGTAAATTTTCAGTAACTCTCGGTAGGTTTCCATAAATTGTCGGAAATTTTTAGTAACTTACGGTAAATCACCATAATTTACCGGATATTTCAAGAAATTTGTCTGAAGTTTCCTTAAATTACCGGAAGTTTTAGGAAATTTATAATAAGTTTCCATTATGTTTTATTTGGGGTGAGAATTATATAGTCATTGAAAAAATATGTAAAATTTGGTTAGTCTAACTTTTTCCAGATTACCTCGCTTTGGCATCACTGATAGCTTATTGTTTCGTTAGCAGGAACTTTCTTGAAGTAAAATTTAATACGAAAGAGCTTCTTGAAAAATGGAACAAAATGGGGAAGTTTCTTAGAAAAAAGTGTAAAAATAGGGATTTTTTAAAAAGGGAAAAATAAGGGAATAGAAGAAATCTGCAAAGAGTGACTTCTACAGAAGCTCAATTATGTTCCAGATGCAAGATGTTTCTCATACCTATGAATACACAAACAGCCTGCGAGCACCTCAACGCGACGAGGGAAGCGGCAGTGAGAACGACTCAGGTTTTGTCGTGAAAGGTGGCCCCTGGGAGCAGCAACCGCAAAGCGCCCCGAATACAGCCAGCGTCGAGGAATTCCCTCAATTCGGAGGATTCACTCACGTTCCAGCTGCGTCCCCCGACGGCGCCTGGGGCAAACGTTAAACGAAAATTTCCCTGGGAAAATAACGTCTCACGTCCCATTTTAAAAAAAGTAAAAACTAAAATGAAAAAAACTTTCCTCTAACAAACGAACAATTTAGGAAGGGTGCTCGCACCGCTGCTGGGAGGTTCCCTTCTCCATTACTGAAAGCTGCTGCATACGACCTGGCCAACTCTCTCGGACTTTGACAATGGTTTGCTACACAGAGTAAGACGACGATGTTTATATTTACAGTTTACACCACGTACCCCAATATCTGCATCTAAAACTCAAGTTTTAGGTACAGATATGTTGTACTTAAGACTGTGGCTTCGTAGAAGATATTTATAATATTATTCGTGCTCTAAATCCTTCAATTTTGAGCCGCGTACGGCTGAATTTTTACATATATTAGCCCGGCATAATATTCTCTTTTTTTGTTAATTTATTTATAACTTTGTACATAAATTGCATTTTTGTTGAACCGGAGCAACTCGGTGTCGCTCAGAATCACGTAGTTCAAGGGGGGAAATTTTTTATTTTAATTTGGGAAATTTTGAAGTGTCCAACATTTTTTTTTAATTTGGGAAAATGTGCAGCTTTAGAGGCGACTCGACTTTTTAGAGATTAACAATTAGGAGACGCCCTGAGTTTTTATAGAAATCAATTTGAAAGTTTCCGAAATTTTGAACAAATAGAAATGTGGGAGTATCGGGAAAAAGATCTCGTTGCTGCAAATTTGAAATCGTGGATATTTGAAAGCGCCGGAAATTGAAAGTCGCCAAAGTTGAAAGCTTTCGAATTTCGAATTCAGAGCGTGGAAAATTTTCAAGAATTGAAATTTGAAAGGTTACAAATTCTAAGGAGATTGACATTTTTTTTTTTTACTCTGTCGATTGAATAATCAAGAGCTGCGTTTTGCAAATAGTTACTATACATTTCCGAGGCCAACTAGTTAAGATGAAGGATGAAAAAAACTATTCAGTTCAAGTGCCTTGTCTATTTTCTTCGAGACAGCTCATTTTCAATTGTTGGAGGAATGTGAATATTAGAATTATGTGTATGATAACCGATAATAATCGTATCGATATATTAAGTGTATTTGGAATACGGTAGAGATTGCTGCTAATCGACGCTAGTATCGTTGTCGCCTGAATGAGAGAGAGAGAGAGAGAGAGAGAGAGAGAGAGAGAGAGAGAAATAGGGATTAATAAAAAAAAAGGAAGAAGAGCGAAAGGAATCAAATTGTAGAATAATTGGGTGGGAGAGAACGAGAAAATTTGTCATCGGGTATAGAAAAGAAAATTCACTTATATTTTTTAGAATTATCGCAATTTTTATAAGTCTAGTTGGTAGGGGCGATATTATTATATATGCGTCTTCTCCAATCGCTTGTTTTTCGGCTTGGAAGAGAGAAAAAAAAAGACATAAGCCTGATATACCGAACTTTTAACGCGCTTAATCTCGGCCAAGAGTTTGATAGAAGCCATGCATGAAGAATACATTTTCTAATGAGTTATAGATACATTATTATATATAAATATATTATATTATATTATGAAATATTATATATTGTAATTATCAAGGTAATATTCTCTGTACACATAAGTAAATAATGTCATAATACAGAAATTTTATGAAAATAAACTTTGACGTTATTTTTACCCTGAAAAAATTGTAAATGAAAATTGAAATAATTAGAGAATAACCTCCTACACCATGTGGTCTTGATAAAATTTTTCTGAAATTAATTATTTAAAACCAGAATTTAAATAATAAACAGCGAATACCTTCTTCGACATTCTGTGATCCTGATACAATTTTTCTAAAACGAATTATTTTATTACGAATTGAAGAATTATCAAAAGAATTTAAATATAAAAGTGCATTTTATTTTTCAGCATCACGTGATCCTGATACAGTTTTTCTAAACGAATTATTTTATTGAAAATTAAAGTTAAATATAAGAATATAAGAATTTAAATATAAAACCAAATACCTTTTTCGACATCCTGTGATCCTGATAGAATTTTTCTAAAATGAATTATTTTATTACGAATTGAAGAATTATGAAAAGAATTTTCCATAACACCTACTTTACATTGAAAATTCAACTTTTGATGCATGTAAAGCGAGGCGAAAGTAGCAGTTTCAACCCTAGGGTTGAAAGTAAAAACAGCTGACTGAAACTGCTTAGCGACGGATTGCAGTCACATCACGAATTGCAGTTTCTGTCAGCTGTTTTTTACTTTTAACCCTACGGTTGAAACTGCTACTTTCGCCTCGCGTTGAAATCGTTGTCTTTCTCCCCTAGTTACGTAATATACTATAAATATAACAGCGAATGTTACGTTCGTAATTAAAATCCTTCCCCAAATAAAAGAATTTTTTTAGCGGAATCTGAGGCAATGGGACAATGAACTCTTGAAGCGATGATTCAAGTTCGGTCTTTCGGTTTCAGAGCATTGATTTTCTCCCGGAAAAGTCCCATCGGGCGCTGGCCTTCACTAGTTCTCAGCTCTTTGAGTGACTCCTAGTCAAAAGTGGCTCTCGCGTCAAACAGCTTCGCATCTAACGTCTAAATTTCGAAAGTCCGTTAGTAACAAGAATTCTGCCGCAGTCCAGTCGATCTCAATTAGGATTAAACTCACCGATGTAAAACTCTGCCAAAATTCGGTTAAAACACGAAAACACGACATTCTTAAAAGATAACGGTAGGAGTGTTTCCGTAAATTGACTAAAAGACAATAGTTTTGTTCAAGTGTACATTTTAATACAGCGTTCTTAATGTACATCTTAAATACGACGTTCTTAAAAAGATAACTGAAATAGTGTACCCGTCAAGGTACAGAACGATTTTCTCACAAAGAAGCCTCTCGAATAAAGTGTAAAAATGTTATCCACGCAAGTATAATTTGTATTAACTTTTCCCTTACTTTAAAAATAAATACTTTACTCAAAACATCCAATCTACTAATTGTTTTACTTTCTATAATCCTTGAATAATTAAGAACATTGTCATAATAGATCCCGTAGATCTAAAGAAACAAACGTTCCCAGTAAATTAAAATTAAACGTAAGCTTTACCAACTTACGTAAAAAGGCTAACTCCGAAGAGCGACATATACTCGTCCACACATCATGTTCGTAATCAGGAAGCGATATGATAAGAGCTTGCAACGCGTGCCACTTCCAGTGTCACTCGTACAAATTGTTCAACCTGGTTCTACAATGATTAATAATATCCGATATTTTTCATTACAAGCATGACACGAACACCTCCTTTAGCTTCATGTGATCCTGATACAGTTTTTCTAAACGAATTATTTTTTTGAGAATTAATGTTAAACATAAGAATTTAAATATAAAACCGAATACCTCTTTCGACATTCTGTGATCCTGATACAATTTTTCTTAAATGAATTTTTTTTGAACGAGAATTCAAATGGAATTGAAGTCCCTCAGCATCCTGTGATCCTGGTGCAATTTTTCGAAAATGAAATATTTTAAACCAGAATTAAAAATTGAAAGAACCGACTAAGCACCTAAAGAATCATTTCTGATTGAATATATTTATTCCTAATATTTTAATTTGGTGCTTCATTCGGATAAAAAATGAAACAGGTACAATAGGACAGGTCCTGACTATTCTATTATAATATTCAAATTTGTTGAAGAAATACGATTTCCTAAACATTATTTTAACTCTTCCATAAAAAACATTTTTCAACAAGTTTTCTTTCTTCTTTAAAACTTCATCTTACTTATATTTTTCTACGGATGTCTTTAAAGCTTGGAATTCTAACAAGCTTCTGTCAAAAACTTCAAATCTTTTACACTTAGGTAAAATATCTACAAAGTTCAAAAGCAACTTGACCGGAAGGGATTTCTTCACAAATTGTCTTAATAGAACCATTTTTCGACCAACTCTCTTCTTTTCTTCGCTTCCTGTATCAGTTCTTCCAATCATAAGCATAATGCGGAAATTCCTTTTTATATTCACCTCCATCCAGAACCCTGTCGTTAAAACGGGACTTAAACGGTACCGAGTTTAGTACCGAAAGTTGAAAATAATTTAAATATTTAAATTTTTAACATTTTAATGAAAATTTTATATATTTGCAATCATGAAAATACGTAGATTGTGAATTTTTAACTATCAATTTGCTATTTGCAAAACTGCAAACATTTTTTAAAAAATTTTAATCCTCTATACGTGGTCACTGTTTTATGACAGCCTTAGCCTCGACCACGTCCCAGGCGAGGACCCTTTCCACGAACTCTGCAATAAAGCAATAGATAGGTGAAGAGGATTAAAATTTATGTAGGAAAATTTCTGCAGTTTTGTAATTAGCAAATTGATGTTCGAAAATTCAGATCCTATGGATTTTCACGATTACAAGCATCTAACATTTATTTTAAAAATGGCCATCATTTTTAGAATTTTCATCAAAGGGATGTACTGTATAAATAATAAGGAAGACATATAAAGAGATAAATACGTAAAATATAAGTATAATGTTGATGTGAATAAATATTATAAATAATTTGTGAATTTTAAAAGGGAATTAGTGACGACTCTTAGGCCCCTTAGGGTATTGACGCCCCGATCCTTCATGGAAACAAAAGATCGATCACCCTAATTCCAAATCTCAGTACCGATTTTGGTCCGAAATCATTCAGTTCGTTTAAAAGGTACTTTTAATTTTAAAAGATATTTATTTTAAGGTATATATTTTAAAAGGTACTTAAACGGTCCTGAACCAGTCTTGTACCGTTTCGCAGGGTAATACTGTTTGGTGTTTTAAACTTGAATAGTTAACATCCACATTGTTGTCCAAAATAAGTTTGATAGTATTTGCGCATACACGTATGTATGTGTGTGTGTGTGTGTGTAAACTATCTATTTTGAAATTTCCATTATAACAAGCTTCATCTAATGCAGTTCTGCCTTCTGTATTTTTTCATCGATATTTGCTCCATGGTCGAGTAGAAACATGACAGTCAAGTAGAAACATGATGTTACATATTACCACAAGCAACTAGAAGAGGTGATCCGTGGGCAGACAATGTATTTACATCTGCGCCTTTTTTTACAAGCATGTGAACTATTTCCAAGTTTTCGACAGCGCCAGCATAATGGAGTGGAGTATTTTTCGTGCAGTGACACTATTTATTGAAGCTCTAGAGTCTAGAAGACATTGGACCTTCTCAGTACTGATGCACATATTTTAAAAATATAGTTGAGTTCCATTTGGTTTGTTACGCATTTCGAGCTCAGTTGAGGGTAAAGTTGAAATGGTTTCTTAATCATCTCCTTTATCATTTAATGATAAAGGATTAATCACCAAAGCCTTTATCATTCGAGGTGTGCCCTTCCTGGTAATATCATGCAACAACGTTTCTCCATCAGGGTTTACTGCATTTATCTCATAGTCAGTGTTGCTTGAGACAAATTCAAAACTTTCCTCGTCTCTCAGCGAAGCGAAAAAGTGCAGAAGAGCCGTGTAATTTGAGTTGAGGATGCAATAATTTATTCTCTGCTTTAACAAACATTTGGTCAGACTCAAACATTTTTTGGTATTATCATCTTCCTTGATATTTGGGAGTTTCTCTTCTCTCAGAAATGTTTCTATTAACTCTAATAATAATCCTGAAAGCATCGTTTCGTGAATTGGTGTTGTGCCACATTAGCTGTAAATGCCTGCATCTGCTCTGTTTTTTATAAAAACTTGGGCAATATTTGTACCAGCAATATCTTGTATATCAGCAGTATCTTCATGATGTAAAACATAATGTAGTGAAGTTTCGCCATTTATGTCCTGAGCATTGATATTGTCTCCAAGATTAATTCGTGTTTGAATCAAACGTGTGCAGGACAGATCTTCGGAGATGTAGTTAAGAGCTGTTTGTTTAGATTCTGGATCGACTGCGGCTGGCTGCCTGCGAATAGCAAGGATTTCTGTAAATCTCCATTTTTATCAGTAATAGCATCTTCAAAGAGATCCTATACGCCACTAGGTGTTTCCTCGTATCGTACCATCATTTTCTGCAGTATTTCTCTTAATCTCTCCATTGTCTACAACACAAGGAAAACAATTCCAGGGCTCGGAACGGGTTACTTTTTAGTAACTTAGTTACTTTTTTGATCCGCGGTTATTAAAAAGTTACTTATTTTATCAAAAGGTTACTATTGGTTACATTTTTTGTCCGAAATGACAACGTGAATTAATTCATTAATCATATTATTTGTGTCGTGGACGCGCAGACATTGATTAGATTCGGGGTGAACACTCTTCACGAGCCAGCACTGAGAAGGCCCTTCGGAAAATGATGGAATTTTCTAATGAGCTGACACGAGGAGAGGAGTGCGAGTGAGCGAAGGGTGGCGTCACTCCGACAGTTGGGCAGTTGACGAATGACAAGGGCATCGACCGTACGCGCTAAGATCCTTTGCTTTCCAAAAAATCGATTTCTGACTTTGAATTATTTTCTGTCGTGTTTGCTTTGATATTATTTGTTTTCATTTAAGGGTATTGGATAAACGACTTTGAAAATGGCCGACTGGCTTTGAAATTTTTCTAAGTCCAAACCCCCAATTTT
>JBAGKK010041415.1:0-10499 GCA_037177015.1 Euceroptres primus | reverse complement strand
TTTGAGCCCTCAAACGTCTTGATCGGTTGAGAAGAATTTTGGCAAATGCTTTGTCCCGGTTGACGTGGAACGTCCCACATATATATTCAGACCCGCTCCCATACATACTCTACAACATGTTTTTTTTTCTAAATTCGAAAATAAAAAAGTTATGCAGCTTTTTCTGTGTTAGGACCGGCGTTTTTGAGGATGCGTCGTTCTTTGACAAGGGTTTCCTCGGAGATGGTTGCTTTTTTCCAGGCGTTCCTTTCACGATTTAATGGAGCTAAGTAATATCGCGAAACTTGTTTTTAGTTTTACTTTTAAATTAATAAATAAAAAAGTTATACAACTCTTACAGAGTCAAAATTGGCGTTTTTTGGTACGTGCCGTTCCTTTGACATGGGTTTTCTCGGAGATGGTTGCTTTTTTCAAAGCACTTTCACGATTCAATAGAGCTAAGCAATTGCTCGAAAGTAATTTCTTGTTTTTTTTTTTTAAATTAAAAGCGTTAACGTTAGACATTCTTTTTGTGCCTCCTGTAAAATTCGGGTTTTGGCGCTTACGCCCGTATGCAATGTCGTCTTTCATTTCTTTACTAAATGATGAAAAATTTACTTAAAATTATAGAAGCATGCAACCATTATTTCCAATGTTTTAGGGAGGTAAAATGTTCTTTTTTTAATATTATTTGTGTTTTCGAGCGAAAAAACCAAATGGTTCTTATCCAGTTGTCATTCTTATAATTTTAAAATTAATTTTTTCGAGTGAAAGGAGAAATGATTTTTACATATTCCTAATATCTATCGACAATAATAGTATCCTACATTCCTTGAAATCGTTAGAAACAGAATTTCGAAAAATTGGTCCTTATCCAATTGTTATTCTCATTTATTCAATGGAAGACATGAGAATTACAACTCGGTAAAGACCATTTGAAGTTGGCCCCTAAATTAGGTTATTTTAACTATTACTTGGGGGGGCCAACTGCAAATACTCTTTAACGAGTTGTCATTTTCATGTCTTCAATTATACACTTCCTAATTTAAAAGTCATTTTCCGTGAATTTAAAAATAATTCTACCTCAACTAAAATTTTTTTTAAACTATATTTTTGTTCACATCTTTTTGTATTAAAAAAGTCGCTATAATTTTGAGGCCTGACGAAAAAATAAATAAAGTCAAGTTCCAAATTTTGGAACTTGGAGGCACCGTCACATATCAGCATATCAAGGATATCGCGATATGAATTATACAAACAAATTTTAGTATTTAGCTTTTAATACTTAATTGCAATACCTACGTATAACAATGATCGGACGATTATATTTTTAAAGAATTAAAGCAATAAAAATGTCTCACTTACCTTCGCAATGACGTTTCCAGCAGAATCCTTCCTTCTCCTTGCTCAGATTATATCCTTATTGCTGTCATAACCGGTAGTACATAACCGTACAGTACGGTGCAATACATTTTCATCCATCCATATTGAAATTTAAAATTTAAAATTTCCGAGTAATTATGAGAACGAGAAATAGATTACAAATCGAATATAAGATCATTTTGCTTATTAAAAAGAAACAAAATCCATAACAAGTACTCTAGTCCCATTGCTCACAATGCAAAAACAGGGAGTGATGGAACAATTAGCGTCGCGCTGGAGATATTTGGAACCATTAAACTTAGGACAGTTGCGGGGTCAAGTTAAAATCCGAAATATGGAGAGATGCACAGGGCTGATTAGATCGAATAAATTGTATGACAAATGGTAATTCGGAAAAATAAAAATTATGAAGAACCGTAATTCGAAAAAATAAAAATTAGGGCAAATGGTAATTCGGAAGATTAAAAACTATGTCAAAGGGTAATTCGGAAGAATAAACATTATGGAAAATAGTAATTCGGAAGAATAAAAATTATGGCAAAGAGTAATTCGGAAAAATGAAAATTATGACATATGGTACTTCGGAAAAATAAAAATTATAGCAAATAATAATTCGGATGAATAAAAAGTATGACAAACGGTAATTTGGAAGAATACAAATTATGACCAATGCACGGCTAGCCGCGATTGAGTTCAACCCAAAAGTACTGGCACTCCTGATTTTCTTTCTGATTTCGTTGCTAGTATATATTATGATTATTTAAAGACCAGAAAGAAAAAATCGCTGGACCCATTTTTGAGAAAAAACAATTTTAATCTTTTGTTCACGTTTACCTCAACTTTATCCCACTGAAAGGTACTTTAACATCCTGTTTTATTTTTTGCTCGTTCTGGAACATAAAAAGACTATTTTAAAACAAAAACGAACCAAAATGCTTGATCAGTTTCTGAAAAAATCGTTTTTATTGTTTTCTTTCGAAAGAAATTGGTTTATCAATAATTCCAAACATTTTTTTGAAAAAGAGGAGTATTGTTTTATTCAAATTGCCAAAAATAAACAGGAACTTCAATAACAATATTATTTATTGTATAATCAGTTGAAGTTAATATTAAAGAGAGTGAAGACTTGTGTGTATTCGCATAATGCACGCAGTAATCCGCTTAGCGTGGTCTGGATGATTTTTGGCAACCTTGTGCTTATTCTACACAGTTTTGAAGTCAAAATGAAATGATTCCTTGCTTTCTCACTGAAAACACCAAATCTGATTTGCTTATCTTCATAGAAATCTTGAATGTGAAAAAAATGCGTGAATTTTAGGAGAAACCGAAATGTTGAAGTCTAGGTAACTCTTTTTGAACTCAGTGTGCACTTTGGGCTGCTTCAAATATATTAAAGCGTTGAAAGACTTTAAAGCAGTTGTTGCTGCGTGTTTTGGTCAAATCCTACTTCCCAATTATAAATCGCTGACTTAGACTTAGACCTAGACCTAGACCTCAACATTTCGGTTACTTGTAAAATTCACACAGTTTTTTTCACATTCAAAATTTCTGTGATGAGAGGCAAATAGAATTTGGTTTTTTTAGTAAGTTAGCAGAGAATCATTTCATTTCGACTTCAAAACTGTGTGGAATAAGTATAAGGTTGTCAAAAATCTTCCGGACTGCGCTAAGCGATTACTGCGTGTATTATCCGAATAGAACAGTCTTCACTTGCTGTAATATTAATTTAAACAGATTATAGAACAAATAATATTGTTATTAAAGTCCCTTTTTATTTTAGGCTGTTTGCATGAAACAATATTTACCTTTTACACAAAAAAGTTCTAAATTATTCAAAATCCAATTTTTTATCGAAAAAAATCATAAATTTGATTTTTTTCAAATATACATGAATCGTTTTTATTTGTTTTGATTTCGAAGTAGTCTTCACATGTTCCAGAACGAGAAAAATAAATAAAACAGGACGTTAAAATATCTTTCATTGGGATGAAGTTGAAGTATAAATAAAAAAATTAAAATTGATTTTGTTCAAAAATTGGTCTAGTAATTTTTTTCTTTATGGCCTTAAAATAGTCGTAATACATACTAGCAACGAAATCAAAAAGAAAATCAGGAGCGCCAGCACCTTTGGGTTGAATTTAATCGTTGCTAACCGTGAATAGTAATGCGGAAAAATAATAATTATGGCCAATGGTAATTCGGAAGAATAAAAATTATGACAAATGGTAATTCGGAAGAATAGAAATGATGAAAAACAGTAATTCAGAAGAATAAAAATTATGGCAGATCGTTATTCGGGAAAATAAAAATTGTGGCAAAGATAATTCGGAAAAATAAAATTAAGGTACATTGACAATTAGGAGAAATAAAAATTATAGTAAATTCTTTTTTGGTCAAACGAATTTAGGTAAAATAATGGTTAGGGAAAATAGAAGTAAGGGAATATTCATGCGCCCCAAAAATGTCGCGTTGAAACTTAAGGAAATAATAGAAAAAATGCTTACGCATGGCTGTTATGTTTAATTTTTCAAAAATCTTGAAAAAAAAATATTTTCCACATTTTTGAAAAATGAGATATAAAAGCCATGCGTCATAATGTTTTCTATTATTTCCTTAAGTTTTAACGCGATATCTTTAGTTTAAAAATAGGAGCGCCTAATACTTTTTGGACCCTGTTGGTAATCTGTGACTTAATGTATCATATGCCCTTAACACTTCTACCTAACCTGCGTATAAAGCATCTAACCTTATAAACTAAACCGCACGGCCACCGAAGCACTTAGGATATTTCGCAAAAAATCTTGGCTACATTGTACACGTGGGAAATACAGGGCCGTATCTAAAAAATATCTGTGCCGTTTCACTAAAAATTTTTTCCTCTAATGCACACTGGCAACTGCGCATAGCGCCGATAGAAACTCAAGCACAGTCCTAGAATTTTCGGTTGATTTGTACCGCTGATACTCGTGCTTTTCTTACCAAATTATTTTATCAGAACTCTTTTAAAACCTGAAGCACTTTTGGGAAAAAATATTTGCTTGTCTACAATTCTTTCATAAACTATACAATAAAATTTGGAGGAATTGCGTTCTTTCACTGTGCTTTAATTATTCTAGGACTTTCATTTCTTCGTTGAAGTTCAGAGATACTTCGAAAAAAGTATACTAAATCTTTAGTAAAATTTGCCCTGTCCAAAAGTCGAGGACTGTCAAGTAAATTTCCCAGTACTTATTTTTTCCGTGTAGATTTTCCAGATGTCAAATAGTCATAAACCCCTAAATTCAAAAATTTTTAACGACTGTGAAGTCTAAGAAGATATTTTTTGAATTCTCAAAAAATTATGAGTTGATTTTCCAGTTGAAACCGAATATATGTCATCAGTAATATTTTTAAATAATTTAATTGAAATAAAAATTAACCGAATCTTCAGAAAATGTCATTTTTTCTCATTTTCAAAAAAAAGTTAAATTCAAACAAAATATTGTTTTTTTAAATTTTAATTTTATATTAGTATTTATTACCAAAAACTGTACATAAAAAATTTCCATAATTTTCGAAAACATAGGGAAAAAATCATTAGTTTATCAAAATTCAAAATGTTTGACCTCATTTCAAAACCCTAGGATCATTTTTGATTTCAAAAAGTCATTATGGTGTTTTACTAGTCATAAGTTGCAGCAAATGAGCCTCTGGATTCTACAATCTTGTTTAAAATTTGCCAGGCCGTTCGAGTTGGTCCCTGATACGTTGAAAATCATTTTACGAAAATTCAATTTTTAAACTTACCACACGGTACAAAATTTTCTAGCGCATCTTTTTTCCTGTTGCAAGAAAGTTTTATCATTTGGTGTTTCTGCAATAAATGCAATAAAGTAAAAAACTGGATTTTTCGCAAAACAAAAGTTTATAAATATTTTCTCTTCAACTCGTTTCGGAAGAAAAAGGACACCCGGGGGTTTACGTAACCCAAGTCCGTCGATTCGTTCCTTTCACCTATCTTCACTTCGTTAGTAGTTCCCTTCCTAGAGGAAGGGAACTACTAACTACTTTCTCCTGCTCCACCATTGGCTGCTCTGCAGGTAAAAGCAGGTCTTCGCTTTCGGCGTGGAAATTCAAAACATGAAAAGAATAACTTTCATAGTTATTATTATTTCATAATAACTTCTTTTTACAGAACTATATTTGTAACATTTTTAATATTGATATAGGTTTAGAGACAAATGCAGAGTAAAAAAAAGTAGAGTATTAAATTTTAGAAAGTTTTCTCATCATTTCAGCCTATATGTGGATTCTTGAAAAAAATGTAATTTTACAAGGCTTGTTGGTGTCGGTTTGATTTGTTTAAATAAATATTTTCAAAGCAAAATTTAAAAAAAGATGGATAGAAGTTGCACTTGAAATGCATGGTAAAGAATTCTGAATTATTTGAACCAATATTTGGAATCACAATATTCTAAAAATATGCGAAGACTGCTGCCCCAAATAAGAAATTTATTTTCACTTCAGACAACCCTCCAGAGACACCTGTATTATTCACAAGTTTTCAAATTAAACCTAGGGGTGGTTTTAAAAAGAATTTTAAGACAAATGTCAAAAATGAGAATTTTCAATATATCAAATTGCTCAAAAAATTAAAAATTGCATTTCTGACTATTGACAACTCTTCAGGCAACCCTCCCGAGGCACCTCTATTATCCACAAGATTTCAAATTAGACCTAGGGGTGGTTTAAAGAAGAATTTCCAGATAAATGTCAAAAATGAGAATTTTCAAAGTATCAAATTCCCCAAAAAATTTTTCATCGCTTTGCTGACTATTGGCATCACTTCCGACAACCCTCCTGAGGCACCCCTATTATCCACCATTTCAAATTGGACATAGAGGTGGTTTCAAGAGGAATTTTGTGATAAATGTTAGAAATGACAATTTTCAAAGTGTCAAAGTACGCATAAAATTTCGAATGATAATTCTAACTGTTGGCTTTGATAGTTTGATAGTTTGAAAATTGTCATTTTTGACACTCATCTGGAAATTCTTTTTGAAACCACCTGTAGGTCAAATTTGAAAACTTGTGGATAATCGGGGTGCCTCAAGAGGGTTTCCTGAAGTTATGCCAATAGTTAGAAATGCAATTTGAATTTTTTTGGGAATTTGATAGTTTGAAAATTGTTATTTCTGACAATTATCTGGAAATTCTTTTTGAAACCAACGCTAGGTCTAATTTGAAAACTTGAGGGTGATAGGGGTGCCTCAGGAAGATTTCTGGAAGCTATATCAACAGTTAAAATTATCATTCAATATTTTTTGGGGACTTCGATACATCGAAAATTGTTATTTTTATCATTTATTTGTAAATTTTTTTTTAAACCATCCCTAGATCTAATTTGAAAACTTGTGGATAATAGGAGTGCCTCACGATAGTTGTCTGAAGTGATACCAATAGTCAGAAATGCAATTTAAAATTTTGTAGGGAATTGGATGCTTTGAAAATTCTCATTTTTGACATTTCGCTGTAAGTTCTTTTTGAAACCAACTCTAGGTCTAACTTGAAAACTTGTAGATAATAGGGGTGCATCAGGAGGGTTGTCAGAAGTGATGCCAATAATCAGAAATACAATTTAAAATATTTGGGGGCTTTGATACTTTGAAAATTCTCATTTTTGACATTCATTTGGAAATCCTTTTTTGGATCTAGGATAATTTCCACTCTTATTTTTAACAAACTTTCTAAATGAACATTTTTCGATAGATTATAAATACCATAATCCAACTAATATTTTTCATTGAGATATGTTAGTTTTTCTTTGTAAAATTGTTTGATAAAATACAATTTTTATTTGAGACAAATGACCAATCATTTTGCATTTATTTTATTTTGGTTTTTTTCTTTTTTCATGGTTTTGTATTTCTTTCGCTGTTTTTTTAGAATTGAGTAAGTAAAAAATTGTCCTAACCTTGTTTTAACTATTATTCAAAGTAATAAATAAATATACAAAACTATTATTCTTCTAATTTTCTCTCTAAATTATACTAGTGCAGTCGGTAAAGTTTAACACTTCAAATTGTATATCAAAATTAAAAGAATTTTCAAAAAACTTGGCATAATTTTTATAAAACTAGTTAACTGTACTACTTTGTTCATTTAACAAACATAATCAATACATTAACATTCATCAAACTTTGAAATCCATCATACTTTCGAATGTTTAATTTCATTTATATTTTTGAATTTGGCGCGCAAACATCTGCTGAACATACACTTGAAATCGCTTTTTAGCAGACATCAAGTGTGACGTCTCGCTTTTTTAATTTCTACGAATAACAAATTAAATTAATTTATTCAGACCTTTACAAACTAACTTCACTTTTAATTTAGAATAATAATTGCAACGTTTCAAATCGATATATTGCCTATTTTAGGCAACATTAAGCATAGGTCACCGAAGTCGGTGTCCACTCGGTTCTACTGATCCGCTAGGTAAGTACTTGGGCTAATAAAGTATAACGCTTTGCTGTCCAATGGAAAAACCTAGTAAGTGGCATTTGCCGTAGAGGCTATATTCCAATTCACTTAAACGGGAAAATAACTTAAACGGCATATGTCACTTAATAGGTTTTTCCGCTGGCATAACTATTGACATAACTATTTTTCTTCTTGGTGTTACTAATGGCATTGTTACTCCAACAAATCGGGAGAAATACCAACAATAAAATTGGTTGTGCCAACCAATAAAGTAGCAGTGGCATATTTTACTAATTCAAGTAGTTGGCCCTACTACCTGTTTTTTTTTTTTTCAGTGATCGGTGATTAAAAGCAGTTTTAGAAGCGGTTAAATGTTAAATAAAGAAGACGATCGATTTCATGTAAAACTTTAGACTATAAAGCGAGATGTACAGTAGTGTTCATGTGTGCTTTGCCTATGAAGTTGGCTGTTTGTATATTTTTAAATGCAAAATTGAACTCACAGCCTACTTTATGAAATAAGGCATACACGAACACTACTGTATGATGCAGGAATACGCCGTTATGTTTTTTGAATAGATGAGTGGTATACAGATTTGCAAAAAACTATATTATCCTTTTGAATGCAACAAATAAATGGCATGGAAGATGCAAATAGAGCGCAACTTGCAATCACACGAAGGAATGCTTTTAATCACCCACGTCTTGCCTTGAATAATGAATACAGATTTTATGTATTAATTGTAATAGATCCATATCAGATGAGATACGTACTATAGAAGCTGATCCAAGTACAATGCATTTAGATTTGTGAACGCAAACGGCAAAGCCATTTTGCTTAGTATGCAATGCTAGAAAAAATGTAGAAAGGTTGTCCATAGATTGTAGGTTAAACATTTGTCTTTTTCGTAATATTTGTGTTTCAGAAAATGCTAGAAGTTGTGCACATCACTTGTATGAAAAGGAACGCTTCCCGAGATTAATCCTGGAAGGATTCAGATCAGTTAATCGACCATATCTATTAAAAGGACAAGAGTTACAGATATTTTTGAAACAAATAAGGCACGTGGCCAATAATCAAAATCAGTTTGAAGATGAGAGTTGTTTCACTGACGACGAATTCAAATGTATTTCGCCAATTAACAAAGAACAATTCTTACTTCTTTTTACGTATTGTGATCCCGTAACTCAAGAGGGAGGTCACAGATACATATATAGAAAAGACTTATTGACTCCCTTATGTAAACTAAGGCAAGGTTTATCGGATGACTTTTTAATAGTCATATTTAAGTACTCAAGTAGAGCCGCCGTCAGCTTGGTTATAGCAAAACACCATAGGTTTGTGCCTGAGAATATCGGATCCCAAGCAATCCCAAGCGATCCCAAAATTTGCAAATGAACTCTATAATCCAGAGCCGCAGACACCAAAAGTCATTGCTGCAATGGATTGTACCTATTCCTAGACACAGAAAAGTAGCAATTTGATTAAACCCACTATGATTGTTGCTTCAGACGGCTTTATATTGTCTGTATTGGGACCATACTTTTCGGATGGTCACAACAATGATGCAGCGATTTTGGAAAGAGAGTGCGAGAGGGAGACTAATGATATGAGGGGATGATTTTAAAATGGAGATATTTTTTCGATTGACAGAGGATATAGGGATGCCGTGCCGTGGCTAGAACGCGTTGGAATCACTTGCTGGATGCCGGCATTGATCCAGGATGGACAACAGCAATTATCAACTGAAGAAGCTAACATGTGATGGTCACGAAGAATCGATGGATCGTTGAGGCTAGGAACGGACATTTTCGCTCTATATTCAAATTTTTCGAAAGAACCCTATTATACCTCATCTTCATCACCTTCACGAATTTTATTCCATCGCTGCCGCAATCATTAATAGATTCCACCCACCAATATTTATGGAAGGCGCAACAGTGGAACACGCAAGAGAAAGTATTTGGAGAAGCCAAATGCCAAACGTATTACAAGCGCTTGTAGAAGTTGACAATCTACGCAGGAGACGTGCTCAGTGGGTTCGACTTTAACAAAATGATTTTCCTGTTCCTGATTTACAATATTTACGAGATCTTACCATTGGCATCTATCGGCTAAATCTTGCTCCTTTATATATCCAAGATAAACTAGATAGAGATGGAGGAGAAGAAATTGAAGTTGATATGAACATGAATGTCCCTGGGCTGATTTCATTGAAACAGTATTCTTGATCTCGCCGTGGAACGACGCATCAAGTCTTCATTTCATACTTTGTACACGATGAAGAAGAAATAGAAAAATACAATATAATCAGGAGTTACTACTGTACGTGTCAACATTTTAGAAAAACTTTCTTGCTCGTCGTTAGTAGAACCAGTTTCTTGTCGTAATACAGCAACAATTAGACCGAGGCGTTTGCAAATTTCATCTTGTATAGTTCGTCTTGTGTCTTCGAAAATCGCTTTCTTTACATCTGTTTTGACATGCGACTGCTTAAATGGCAATCTATAAGAAATGTGTAGTATGCATTAGTATTCATTTACACTCGTCGCCGAATCGAAAGCCCCCGAACCGAAAACCAGCTTCATGGTCGTTCACACTTCATTGATTCTGTCCCCCGCCCCTGAGCGTCCCGCGACGGCGCCATCGCTCGAGTAGTCAGGGCCGCCAGACG
>JBAGKK010041404.1:0-10499 GCA_037177015.1 Euceroptres primus | reverse complement strand
CACTGCCTGTGGCTGAATCGCGTTATCAGGCAGTGCTTGGGCAGTCATTAAATTACCACTAGTACAAATTACAAATGGGTGAATAATTTTATAAATTTCTTGAGTTTTCCCTTGATCATCCAATGAAGATTACGATGAAGGAATATTTTTAATTAAAATATAAAATAAATGAAAATAATTTGAACAGTAAAGCAACAAAAATTAAGATCTTTCAATAACATTAAAACCCTGTTTGACAGCCTAACATCCTAATTGTAAAATGTAAATATACAAATTTTTAATTTCAAAATTTCAAAAATATTCTGTTTTTTGTTTCAATTTGATTAATCGTGCCTCCGAAACAAGGGCATTTAAAATCTTTTTATGTTAGTGATTTTTTCTTGAAAACAGAGTGAGAAATAATTTTTTCCTTGTATGGTTCAGTCAACGTTTGACCAGACTTTACTTTTTGTCTCGACAATGTTGATGATGCGACAAATGATGCGATCGTACGTTCAACCCGAAACCCGATAGCGGTATGCGTGACACGCTTGTTTGCGTGACAATTTGCCTGAAGAAAAAAGAGATTCAATCTGACTTTATTTTCGTATCATCAATAAAGATAGAACTCATGTTGAAACATTGTTTTTTTAAATTTTCATTCATATTTCACTACTTCATTTTCGATTTGAATTTGTTTCAGGGAGTCTTGTACTCTTTTTTATCGATCTAATCCCTTGAAGATTGTGAGGGGTGAGGCTCAATATATGTACGACGAAAAGGGCGAAAGGTACCTCGACTGCATCAACAATGTTGCCCACGGTATGAAATTTATTAATATTTAAAATTTAAGGTGTACTTTTTGGTATTTTGTGGCTACGTTTAAAACCAGTGTTGCCAGAGTGGGGCAACATAATGTTCCAGCTCATTCTAGGGGTGGAACGAATTTTACAAATTTGAAAATTTCCCGGAAATTTTAAAACTGTAAAATAAACCTAAATTACAAAACAACAGGGTTTATATTTTTTATTGAATAATTTTTATTTATTACTTAAAATCAGTTGAAATGATTAAACAACATAGTTTTAAACATTTTTTATTCAATAATTTTTATTTATTTACTATGAAAAATCAGCATATTACAAAAAACAGTTTTCAACCATTCTTATATCTAATTTTCATTAACTTACAATATAAAATCTGCTTAAATTACAAACCAAGTAAGTTTTTAACATTTTTTATCAAATAAATATTATTTATTATAGAATAAATAACAATATTCACTAAAAAGTAATTGCATACTTCCTACATTAATGGCCTCAATTCCAAATTCTAGATTGTAGTATTAGGCGGATTAAATTTTAAAATCTCCCCACTTATCAGGCAGATTTCAGATACATAAAATAATATTTTACTCTGACAGATGATTACAATATGTGTTTCTTAACATTTTTATTGCATCATGATTGCAAATAATTCATTAATTTGCCATACATTTGAATAAAAGAAAGTAACCAACTAAAAAGAACAACATAAAATTGTAGATGCGAAAAATTCTCATACCTATACTCTCAAATTTTAATAATTTTTATATTTCATTAGTCATCCTTATAAAATCGTGGTTCTATCGTTTTTAAAATTACATCGTCACGCTCTATAGTCTCTCTCCCTCGCTCTAATGGCCTATGGTACTATGCAAGGTCAAGCCTAGTCCAAGTTTCTCCTATTATGAAAAAACCTTCTAGAAGCTTCTAGCAAGGCCCAGCATCTTTGGAGAAACTGAAGGGGAGACAAACCCTTCTATTTCCTCACTTTTCCAGAAGAGTCGAAAGAAGCTTCTAAGTCCCTCTTTCCTTCAGAAGGTCCTCCGGGTACCTTCTATTTCCTCTCTTTTCCGGAAGAGTCGGAAGAAGCTTCCACGTCTCTGTCCTTCTAGAAGATCCTCCGAGCATCTTCTATCTCCCAACTTGCCAGGAGGCTCCTTGCGAGCCTCCCATCTTCCATACACAAAGTTCAAGAACATAACGACGCGACCAAACCCACACCAGCTGAAAACCCAAAAAAGGTGGAGTCTAACAAACCTAACCTCACATTTTTATTTATATTAATAGCGATTTTAAGAAATAACATTTTATTAAACTTACGAGTTCGGAAAGGTGATTCAACATTTAAATTTGATTTTTTAATAATAAATTTATCCATTTCTTTTTATTCTGGTATTCGTGGTGAGCACGAAAATGCGAACCTTGCGGTCAACTTAATGAAGCTCATTAAGAAGTCTGGTTATTTTATTTCACATGCAAAATACATCATTTTTACGCCTGTTTCTATTAAAAGTGGTGTCATGCATAAAACTTCACTGAAATGTATTCACTGAACGATGCACTATAATAATGGTTAGTATTTCAAATGTAATACGTATTAGCAACATAGAGAAATGACAATATATGAATGATGCTTTTAGATTATGTCATTATGGGTAACACGTCAAAAATTACTTTTATTACCGTTTGAGCCTCAATTATTGGTTCTACTGTTGTAAATAATTTATTTATAATAAAATTTCCGAACAAAGTACTATGTTCTCTTCCAAAAAACCTTGGATGTGCTGAACATACTAATGTTCGTCTTTGGTCGAGTTGTTCAAGGTTTTTTTGTGGAAAAAACATCGATATCTTAAGCAATTTCTTTCTAAACGAATAGCTTACATAATTTATATTGATAATTATGACCAAAAACATTAATGATGGTCATGTTGGTCATCCTTTTACATGTGGCATAACGACTTAAAAAAAAAATTCAAAAAGTTATTACACCAATCTTGTAGAGCATTCAAAAAGCAATGTTTTTCTTTTCTAGACTTTTTTTCATATCGTGCGTTGTTTGGCTTAAAATCTTCATTTTCTTTTGATTTTTTGAATCTTCAAAATGCTATAAGTCTGACAATTTTTCTTTTATCGAAAAATATCATAAGGATAAATTGTTCTTCTTTCTGAGTACTATGAAAATCCGGACATAGAATTTATAAATTGCAAAAAAAAGTGGTCTCGAAAATTTTCAAAATGCTGTAACTTTTTGAATTTTTATTCAAACTGGCTGGCTAACAAACTTGACCTTCATTTTAAGACACTAAAAGAGTATACCAAAGGCCAATCCAAATTCTTTCGAAAGTTATCATGCTAACAAACAAAAATCTACAGACAGACATATTCGCGAAAATCATTTTTTTGGGTTCAGGGGGTCTCAAAACGTGGAAATTTGACAAAAACGGGGGGGGGGGTCAAATTTTACACCAATCTAATACTTTCTCTGATGAGAATGTAAAAATATAAATAGAAAAAAGAAACAGAAATATTTCTAAAATAGAAATAGATCAAATTTCTAAAATTCGATCGTTATTTCATATGGATTTCATTTCAAACCCAACTGAATAATTTGGATTTCGAGAAATCCTACATTAGAAGTGTGATTTAAGTTGCTTAGCTTTCTTCTTGAATTAAACCCAACTTCGAAAAATCCAATGTTCTAAACGTGGCCAAAAAGGTACCAATTTGCATTAAAAATTCGATCGGACGAACTGTACACCTCTATATTAAATGTTTATTTAACTTTAGGCCATCACTAAATTTTCAGATTCACGGAGAAAAGTACCTAGTGTAAATTACTGGCTAAACCAGTAACGCTTACTGTGTACACAGTACCGCGGCTTTTCATCCAACGAAATAGTTCAAATTACTATTTATAGTAGGATTTACTATTTCGCATTGTAAGACCTATGATATGAGCTAGTGAAAAAAACCATCTCAAATTGTAACATGGCATGTTACAATTTTAAATTGTTTTTTCCACTTGCTCAGATAGTAAATACTACCAGAAATAGTAATTTGAACTACCTCGTTGGACGAAAAGCCGCTGTACTGGTTCAGCCAGTAATTCTCACTATGTACTTTTTCCCGTGTTAAAAATTTTTTATTATTACTAAAACCTTTAGAGAAAACTAGTCTCTTTTTCACTGTCAGAGAAGAACAAAGACATAATTTACATCGTAAACAAGTTTTTAGTTTAAAAAAATTTGTTATCTAGTTTCTCCACAGTATAAAACATGTGAATTATAATTTATGACTCAGAAGACCTTCATGCAGTATGTGGATCACGTGCAAGCATTTCCACGTGCTCTGAGCTTGTTTTCAATTGCATATTTTATGTCTAAGAACATCATTGCCATAAACTCTATTCACGTGGCACTGCATTCCTGCATACCAATTGAACAATCAACCCATTTCCTGTAATTTATTATCACCAAGTCAGCTTAAATAATGTCTAATTTCGTAATGCACTTAAAAAAAATTGCTACATTCAAATAAAATGCATTTATTTCCTTTCCTTTATTTGATATAACGAGAATTTTTTTACTTTAGTTAACAAAATTTATTTATTATTTATTTATTTAGTTAACATGATTTATTTAAAGATTTATATACAAATGGATTTTTGCATTCTGATCGCGTGAGAAAGTATTAGATTTTTGACTTTATTACAGTGATGCACGTCGAGCATTATCGCGACAAAAATTCATTTGCTTGATACATGATCAGATAAGTTAAAACTTGAAGGCAATCGAGAATCTCGTTTTTTATCGAAACGAAAGAGCCGAGAATTCTCGTCTGATTTTTTTATTATAGATTCTTGATCTGCATGAACTTTTGTACTTATCCAGACATGACTCGGGCAAGTCTCGATTTCATCTCGCATGTACGCGACGTGCATCACTACTTTATTTTTTTTATTCTGACTGATTCTTTTCATTTGTGAAAATAAATTAGCGCCACTTATGATAAATAAGTCACTCTCGAAAGTTGAGGGGTAAAAATTTCCATTCCAGCGAACAGCCGGAAATATTTGCGGTAAGATTTGACATTTATTAATGGCAGTTAATGGTCCCTATTTCTATATTGGTTTTTATCAAATATTGCGTTAGGTCGATGCGTGGAGGCTTTCAAATCGATGACCCAAGGGTCATTGGTTGCTAAAACCGTACAAAAATAATTGAAATCATTTATTCGATTAAGACCATGCCAGATAAGCAGAAGTATGAAGATGTACTAATAATTATTATTTTTCAACAAATTTTAAATTCCATCATTGTTGACAGGAATGAAACTATGTACTTGCATTGATGAATAAGCTGCAGACAATAATTTCTGAAGGAATAAAATAGACTGATTTTCGATATTTATAATAGTTAAATTTAAAGCATTAAATTATCTATTGTTTAATTAATTAATAGTTATTGGAATCATAAAAATAAGAAACCCAGGTGGAAAAACACTATAGAATTCATGTAGAATTCATTCTGTATAGAATCCTCATAAGAATTCTACTCAAATTTCTATAGAGACTTGAAAAGAATTCTACAAGAGTTCTAGTCCAATTTCTATAGAATTTTATGTAGAATTTCTCTATTTTGTCGAATTCTTGTGACGATTCTATAGAAATTAGATCAGAATTCTTTTGAGGACCCTATAGGAAATTTCAGTGGAATTCTTCCGAGGATTCTATAGAATGAATTCTACATAAATTCTATAGAATTTTTCCACTTGGAAAGATAGTTTATAAATAATTTTTTTTTATTCAGTTGGACATTGCCATCCCCATGTGGTAGAAGCAGGACAAAAGCAAATGAGTCTGCTGTCCACGAACAATCGCTTTCTACACGATGATCTAGTGATTTGTGCAAGAAGATTGGCATCACTACTGCCAGAACAGCTGTCGGTTTGCTATCTGGTAAATTCCGGAAGTGAAGCTAACGATTTGGCTCTCCGACTTGCGCAAACCCATACTGGGAATAAGGACGTTATTGTTCTAGATCAGTAAGTTTCAGACAAAGGCTTTATCAGAAAGATCTGATAATAATGATCTCATTAACACTTTAATTGATATCATTATACTGACAACAGTATTAGTCACTCTAGATCAAAGTTTATCTGACTAACAATTGAAATGTCTTTATTTAACCAATTCAACTCTTAAAGGTTGGTTCTTTTTTGGAAAAAATTATTTATCTACAATTTTACCTCACAAATAATTTAATAATATTGCCCAAATTAAGCAATAATAAAGTTACAATATATTAAATAATATAAATATTTTTGAAGGACATATTAAGGGTTGAAATCGCTGGAGCTTGCTGACCCTGATAATAATTTTTGCAGGTCCACATTCATAATAACAATAGCAAATTTGAATTAAAAGATTCCGACAATAAACTTTTTGTTTGAAAATATTATATGCAGAGATGGGACCTTCAAAGATTAATAAAATTAGCTAATTCTAATTGAAAATTCCTTTTTGGATGCTCCCCAGTTTTCAGGTTTTTTTTATTAGACATTACGATTATTTCTGTTTTGTTAAATTATTTTTCAAAGAATTGAGATTAGAATAATTTAGCATAAGATAGGTAATAAGAGTTTGAATGAATCGCACATCGCTGTCTCCAGAAGTTTAGCAATACTAAGGAAAAATAAATAATCTATACAACTTTTATGTTGAACTCTTAATATTCACCAATAAAATATTAATTTTAATTTTACATTTCAATTCAGTGTTCAAATTTATAATAAACAAAGAGAGTTAAAGGATAACTACAAATTTTAAATTTTAAATGAAAAGAGGATTTGGAAAAATTCTGAGGTTTCCAGAGGGTAACTACGATTCTGAAAGTAAAGGCGGTGGATTCGTGTGTAGTATTTTCAGACTGATTTTCAGACGAATTTTTTTTACCAAATTTAACTAATCATGTGGGTTTGTGTTTCTCCTGTTTACAGCGTTCTTCGTGAATATGAGAAGCTTTCCAAAGTCAAATATACATCGAAGCTAATGAAGGACTAGTAATTGGATCCTGCAATAACCTTCTTGTCATTTTAGGTGCCACAAGGAAGATGTATGTGGCATGTATAGTAAAGGCAAATGAGAAATTTTTTTTTTAATTCTACCTAAAATATCTTCTAACCTGGAATGAGTGCGTGCCAGAAACGAAATTTTATTAACTCCAGAATCAGGCAGATTAATTCCTTGAGAAACGTTTCTTACTAAATATTTTTTACCAGTAATTTTTTATTTCACAAAGTATGTTATAAAAAGCTTCTCTTTGCTTTATTTTGATGCTTTGATGCTTTCTTGTCTGTTATAAACCAGAAACCCTTCTAAGGTAAGAATTTTTAAATTTTGTGTTTTCGTTTCGAAAATGGTTGATAAAATTATTTTACCTTTTTTTCTGCCTCGATTCTGTCTTGACGAAAGCAGTGTCTCTTTCATTTTGAAAAAATGAGAAATTAATTTTTGAATTTGCACTTGACGCGAGTCCAAGTGCTTCTGTGGAAAGGAAGTGGAAAATAAGAAATTTTACAGAGGATTTTGAGGACACTGCTTCCTTGTTGCTGCCCCTAGTGAATCGTCCGGTGTGCACACTACGAATTTCGGGCTCATTTATATTAAAAGTTTCGTTACAGTCATGTCGAGAGCTGGTGCTAGTTCAAAGTTCTAGTTGCTCAATATTACATGTTTTTGTGCAAAAATTATGATTTTAAAACACTTTTTAATTAATTTACTCTTTTGCTTTTAGTGCTTACCATGGACATTTGACCTCCATGATTGACATCTCTCCATACAAGTTCAACCAACCTAAGGGAACTGGAAAGAAAGACTATATTCACGTGGTAAATAAGATAATAATTATTATCTAAATAATAATGAAGATTTATATTTAAATAGATTATTTTATTATTCTTTTCATTATTACAGTTTCAAATCATGTACTAGATATAAGAAATTGATGAAGGTATAAAATTGTAAATTTTTTATTTTATTTAATGATTTATTTTTAAAATCATTTTCTTCAAGCTCTGGAAATTGATTTATCCAACTCCCGCAATTGTGATTCTATAGGAAGATATTTTTCCGTTTTGCAGGCACCTTGTCCGGACGTATATCGTGGCAAATATCGTGACGTGGACTATCCTGGCGTGGATCTCGGTATGAAGTACGCGGATGAAGTGAGAAAAATTTGTAAGGATGCGAAGGGAAAAGGACGAGGAATTTCAGCCTTTATCGCAGAGAGTCTTATGTCCGTTGGAGGACAGATTCTACCTCCAGAAAATTATTTCCGAAATGTATACAGGTAGGTACCGTCGAAAATTTGGACATCTATTTTTCTGGGATTTATACTAATTTTAAAATGCAAAATTAACTTTCTGAACTTTTAGTATTTTTTTAATACTTTTATACTACTTAATTATTTAGAAACAAAGAAACCTCGGATGCGTCTTTTTCTTGGATTTATACTAATTTTTTAATGCAAAATTATCTTTTTGAGTTTTTGTTATTTGTTTCCTTTTATACTATTTAATTATTTGGAAGCAAAGAAAAATGGGTGACACCCAAGTTTGGACCAGTGTAAATTTTTTTGTTGAGCATCTGCAATAATTATAAATAAAAATTTAATAATATTTGTAATTAATTAGTTTTCAATTAAGTTTTGATCTATTTTTTAAAGACATGTTCGAGAAGCTGGTGGCGTGTGCATTGCTGATGAAGTTCAAGTTGGATTTGGAAGGGTTGGTACACATACGTGGGCCTTTCAACTTTATGGGGAAGACGTAATTCCAGATATAGTAACCATTGGAAAACCTATGGGTAACGGACATCCCGTAGCGGCAGTAATCACTACTCAGGAGATTGCTCGAAGTTTCGCCGAAACTGGCATTGAATATTTCAACACAGTAAGTTACTCGCCTCTGATGATAAATTTATCAAAATCTTAATTTTGCAAAATTTACCAAAAATAAAATTAATTCTCAAATTCCCATCAAATTCTTGCATAATTATAGACTGTATAATCACACTGCTTATACGACATTTTGAAGCTATAACCAACACATTTTCTTATTCATATTATGAACAATATTTTTTAAATGTTAAAATAGTTTTTTTATAAGAGGTTGGTGGCACATGATAATTTAATTTTATGGCCAATAAATTGTTATTGGAATTTTTATTTATAGGTAAATTTAGGTAACATTATAATAGTCCAATGAAATCGATGATTTTAAACTCATTGTGCTTAAATTTGAAATAAATAGATAAGTATTAATTATTATTAATTAAATCATATAATTTGAATATTTTTAAATATAAATTTCAGTATGGAGGAAATCCAGTTTCCTGTGCAATTGCTAATGCAGTAATGGATGTGATTGAAAAAGAAGAACTTCAGAAACATGCACTGAAGGTGGGAAATTACCTTCTCGAGGAATTGAAGAAACTTCAAAAACGGCATGACATTATTGGCGACGTTCGTGGAGCTGGTCTATTTGTGGGCATTGAACTAGTTAAAGACAGAGTGAAAAGGACGCCAGCCACAGCAGAAGCTAAACACATAGTGTTAAGAATGAAGGATGAAAAAATTCTCATCAGCAGTGATGGTCCTGATATCAATATTTTGAAACTAAAACCACCCATGGTTTTTAATTCAGAAAATGTCGATCATCTTCTTTCTGTACTCGATGAAGTTCTGAAGGAGATCGAAATCGAAGGTGAAGAGGTAATTAAAAATAACTTACAAAATTTCCCGAAAGAACGTGGACCCATTTCTAGTTTTTTAAATATCCTGTAAGGATCATTATCTAAAATATAATTGAATTAGGAAAAACATTGATAAGGATCTGACTGAGGATTTTTTTCAGCATCTTTAGTCTGCATATTTCTGAATGAATTTAAATATGAACAAAAGGCAAAATTCAATAAAAATCCAAGACTTTGCAACTTTAGTAGAGATTAAAAATAATCAATGAGAATCAAAAAATGAGTCCAAAATAAAAAATTAAAAATAAAACTAAAATAACAAAAATAATACAATAATAAAGAGAGGTTGATTAATTCTTTTCCAGGTCGCAGAGCAAAGAGCCAATATTCTAAAGGCGGTGATGAAGCCAGTAAAGATGGAAGCAGATGGAGTTTCTAATAAAGTGAAGCCTGTCCTCGTACGCGCTAGTTAATTTTTAAAAATTTAAAGTGTAATTTTAGTATTCCATCGAAATCCATGTGCGCATGTTTAAAAGCTGATGGTAAATGTGTTTTCTAGAAATGTCTATTTTTGTAAATAAATATGTATTTATGTGGAGTGGCATATTTTTCGATCTTCTTAGGATATATGACAAAAAACAGATTGTTCTACAACAATGAAATATATAACATATTATTTACTTATATCTTGTATTCTTTACACATAATTTTTGAAAATCACCTCTTACGATCAAAAGGAAAATAATTATTTCGCCTGATAGAATATATACATTAAAAAATCTGCCCGGCCCCCTTCGGGGGCGCGGGCACATTCTCATCCCGCGCTTCGCTCGTAAATTTGAGCGCCCCTAGGGCTCGCGACTTATTTTATTGATTCTTTAAAAATTAAATCATGTTTAATTTTCTCAAAGCGCTCAGGACTTTTAAAGAGATTGTTAACT
>JBAGKK010041393.1:0-10500 GCA_037177015.1 Euceroptres primus | reverse complement strand
TAACACGTATTTCCCATAAGAAAAAAAGACGTTTTTGTAAATTTTATTCAGAATCGTCAATATTAGGTAAATCGAGTTGAAAGTCAGTATTTCTGTTCACAATTATCCATAGAATACGAATCAAAAATTACTTTTTGAATATCAGCCCCACAAGTCTGTTTTATAGGGTCCCGAAAAAATCCCATAAGTTTATTGCAAATTTTAATAATAATAAATTGTGTAAACAATTATGTTTGTTAACTTGCATTAATTATTATAACCTCACTAAGTGAAAAGTGTACAAAAAGTTAAAAATTTCAGAAAAAAACAGCAACTATCTAGCATTAATATAGGAGAAGATAGTTATAAACAATAATAATTTGTTTAAACAATTAAGTTTGCTAAATTGAATTAATTATTACTACACTCTAAGTGAACAGTGGTGAAAAAGTTGAAAATTTCAGAAAAAACCGCAACTTTATAGCATTATTCAAAGACAGTATTATTAAAAATAATAATAATTTTTAAAACAATTATGTTTGCTCTTCTTGAATTAATTATATTACCTCTCTCTAATTGAAAAGTGGACCAAAAGTGGAAAATTTTAGTAAAAACCGCAACTTTCTAGCAGTAATCTAAGAGAATATTGTTATAAATAATAATACATTGTTTAAACAATTATTTCCGTTAAATTTAATTTATTATTGCCTCGCTCTAACTGAAAAGTTGAAAAAATGTTGAAAAATTAAAAAAAAACCGCAACTTTTTAACTCTATTCTAAGAGAAAATTGATATTAACAGAAATAAATTGTTTAAACATTGATGTAAACATCTCATTATCAGTATAAAATAATATTTTATGTATCAGAAACAATTTGTACTAAAAATACCGCAAAAAATAATAATTAGCGCAAAAAACTCGAAAAATATAATTTTTTACTTATGGGGTTTTTTTGGGACCCATAAAACAGACTTGTGGGGGAGATATTTAAAAAGTAATTTTTGATTCGTATTCTATGGCTATTTATGAAGAGAAATGTTGAGTTTCAACTCGATTCTCCTAATATTGATAATTCTGAATAAAATTTACAAAAACGTATTTTTATCTTATGGGAAATACGTGAACTTCATGGTGCGTGCGGAACGTCTAAATATTATTGTCTTTTTAAAAACGCATTTTTTTGTGGATTCGAGCAAATTTTGGGGGGTGAGAGCATGAAAATTTGAAGGAAAAATTTTTCAATGCATTTTTGGACCACCCTAGTCAACAATGCCTTTTTAATAATAATTCGAAAACTACTTTAGATAGGGGCATGAAATTTGCAGGAATTATAGTCTTAGATAATACCCATAGTTCATTAGGTTGGGGGCCGGAACAGATAAAGAGAAGCATTTTTATTCGATTTTACATTTTTCTTAAAAATCGTTTTAGATGCTATTTTTTTACAATTTTGGTTATAGTCAAGAAAGGAAATACCCTTTTTTCTACCAAAAAAGATTGAGGTTAATTGATTATATATATATATATATATATATATATATATATCTTAATATAACAAAAAGTAAATTTGAAAAGTACGAAATTTAATCATACGAAATTCCTCATTTAAAATTTTTTGAATTTCGAATTTTTTCGGAAATAAGTAAAATTTTTTTCAATTCTAGGAATATAGCAATATTATAAGAACCAAATTTATTCCTTTTGACGATACAAATTGATTGACCTATTGTAAAACTATTTTATGGCCAACTATAATTATAATAGATAAAATTTAAGACATTTTATTACGTTTATATCAGAAAAACTATTTCAATTTTGGGAATATAGCAATATTATAAGACCCACATTTATTCCTTTTGACGAGTCGAATTGATTGAACTGTTATTGTAAAAAATACAACAATTATGAGGAAGCAGAGTGTTCATGAAATGAACATAATTAAAATACACCCCAACATGATGAAAACACTAAGATGGTAACTATTTGACAACGGTTCTACATTTTTGCCGAATATTTATAAATTTTAAGGGAAAAATGAGTTTTTTTGCAAATTTTACTCTAAAAACATTAAGATGTTGGCAATTTTTTAGATTTTAAGATTTTTCTTGTTCCAGTTTGTCAGATTTTCTCACTCCTTTGAAATCTACGAAGAAAATTAAAAAACTATTAAAAATGGTAAAGCTATTTTGATTTTGGAAAAAAAATGTTTTCTCAAAAACGCCACCTTTTTTCCTCCCAACATTTTGACAAATAATAGGTACCAATGTAGTCTACTTTCCATAAATTTCCTTTTTGGTATTTTTTTGTTTTTCTCGGGAGAAATAAATTATTTTATATTTTTGCTACAAAACCTTGTCATTTTGGCAATTTTAGACATTTTAAGGTTCTCCTTGTTTCAGATTATCAAGTTTTTTGCAATCTTTTGAAACCGATGAGAAAAATAAATAAGAATAAAAACTGATAAAGCTATTCCAATTTTTTGAAAAAAGCATGAAATTTTCTTCAAACAGCTATCATTTTTTGCGTTGGAATTTCTAGGTACGTTGGGTGGTAATATGGATACTCTACCTACCATAAATTTTAAACCTGGATTGTAGTTTTATTTCAAGATAAAAACAAATTCAATTTTTTCTAGAATAAAATTAATGCGAGAAAAATAAAAATATAATTTTTTGTGTCTTGAAATATAAGTACAACTCAGTTGTAAAATTTATGTTAGGTAGCCTAAGTTATCACTCAACACACCTGAAAATCAAAATAGCTTTACTAGTTTTTGTTCTTTCCTTATTTTAGAAAAATTTCGTGTTTTATTTGTTCAAGAAACCAAAATAGTTTTACCGGTTTTTACTATTTCTTTGTTTCTCTCATTGTTTTTGAACGAGTGTAAAGAACTTGATAAGCTGGAACAAGAAAAACCTTAAAATCTCGAAAATTTCCAAAAAAGCGAAGTTTTGAAGCAAAAATATAAAATAATTTTTTTTCCTGAAAAACAAAAAATACCGAATGGGTTTATGGTAAGTAGACTATAAACTATACTATATTATTAGTAGTATATATTGGTACCTATCATTCCTCAAAATTTTAAGGAAAAAAAGGTGAGGTTTTTAAGAAACTTTTTTTTTCGTTTTTTCCAAAAATCGAAACAGCTTTACAATTTTTGGTATCCTTCAAGTTTCTTCGTGAATTTCAAAGGAACGGGAAAAATGTGATAAACTGGAACAAGAATAACGTTAATATCTCAAAAATTGCAAAAATGACAATGTTTTTAAAGTGAAATTTACAAAAAAACTAGTTTTCCCCTTAAAATTTAAAAATATTCGTAAAAATGTAAATATGTCGCTATGCTAATTTAAAAAAAAAAACGTGTCCTCTTATTTTCCACGTAACAAAACATATTTCATTGGCAAGCCAATTCGGTTTAATTAGTCTGTTAGAATTTTCTTGAAAATTCAACAACTTTTCATTTTCTGTGGATGAAAATTTATTATTCATTTAATGCAGTTGAAATTTCATTTACTGTGGCAGAAAATTCATTTAATGTAGCTGAAAATTCATTTTCTGTAGTTGAAAATTCATTTACTGTAGCTGAAAATTCATTTACTTTTGGATGAAAATTCATTTATTGTAGTTGAAAATTCATTTACTTTTGTTTTTTCAGTTGGATAAATATTTGAATATATTTTGGATAAACATTGATTTAGGTGAAAAAAATTTTCAATAAAAGTTGTAGCTTCTGAAAAAATACATCTTTCAAAGTCTGCACTTGAGTATCAGCATTTTATAATAATATTTTAATATGGATTTTTTTACCGCAGTTATATTTTTTGTCACTTTATTAGTTTATTTCATTATAGGTTTTAATAAAAAATTACTTATAATTAGTAGAAATTTTAACTAAAGTAAATTAGTGGCTCACTTTTTATTAATCCAGATTTTTAAAAAAACATAAAAAAGAATTTTGTCATGATCTGAATTTGAATTACGTACAAATTTTGTAAAATCGTTATGGTATTTAAAAATTAATCACATAGATAGAGGGATTAAAATTAGATTGAAGTTTTAGGTCAGAATTTAATGTAAATTATCATAATGAACGCAAAATAATAAAATTAATCCCCGTTGTCATAAAAGGGTGCGTCCCGTACTGTGTAAAATAATTAATGAACACAGGGCGTGTAAAACGTATGACGTTGACATAAATAATAATAAAAAGTTATCTTTTATAGAAGGTAATGCAAGGCGAAATAAATTGAGAAAAATGGCAATTATAATTAAAACCACTATGGAACAGAGTTAATTACTTTTTAAAGCTAGTTTCTCGCTAGAGGAAATCAGGTTAAAAGTAAGTAGATACTAAACTTTTATAGAAGATAGGGAGAAAAAAGCGAAAACTAATTTCATTGCTGGATTAAATGAACAAAAATGTTTTTAACGATTCGGAAAGAAACAAAATTTTCGATAATATCTCCCAAAATTTTCAATCTTGATCCTACACTTTTTTACATCGCCAAAATGCTAGTAATCCTTATAAAAGAAACTATAACATTTTTTCTCAAAAATTCCAGAAAACATATGGAAATTGTACAAAAAATCAGCCCTAAGCGAAGTCAATGAATTAATTCTGAAAGAAGCTATTACAAAAAAAAAGTGGAATTTTCAGTGTGCTCGTAAATTATTATCTTTCAAGGTACTAAATATTTTTCAATGTTCTTGGACTCATTTTAAAGATTTTCCATGGATGTTTTTCAACTTGCGACGAAAATTGTCAGAATTTTACCCTAGTTTTTTGCTTGAGGTGAAACATGGAATACGAAAATAGTGAAAATTCGAAAACGCATAATGATTTAGAAAAAATTTTAATGGTTAACAGAGTGTATTCTAAGAAAATTTCATGAAGTGAATTAATTTGATGAATTTTAGAAAATTATGTTCTGATGAGTGCAAACATTGTTCAAATTTTCACGATTTTCTTATTCCAATTTCCATCACAGGGAAAAACTAGAGAAAATTTTTTACAAATATCATCATTTGACAGAATTCCATAGAAATTTGAATTTAAAATAAGCCCGAGAACATTGCAAAATATTCAATATTTCGTAAGATATTAATATTAATTTACGAACGCACTGATAGTTTCACTTTTTTTGTAATATTTACAGAATGTAAATATTACATGCTGTAATAATTACAGAATTACATAAAATATCTGTAATAATTACAAAAATTTACTCAATGACTTTGCTCAGGGATGATTTTTTGTAGAATTTTTCTACGTTTTCTGTTATTTTGGAGAAAAAATGTGTACATACATAGAATGTATTAAATATTCCCTTATAAAATAAATTATGCAGAGATAGGATTGGATATTTGAATCAAATTATCAAAATCAAAATTGGTTACAAATTTTACCAAACTAAAATAATTATAATCCATATTCTTGAATGAGTTAGTGCCATTTAAGTCAGCGTTCTTGCACGTACTTGTCATTTTATGAGTTTGCCAAACAGCTTGGCCATTCATAACTCTTTTCGAGGCGCCGACAAAGTTTTTTTTATATTACAGGATTTTACTGATCATATCGAATGGGCGAACATTACGAAGCCGTCTGCTGGTCATAGATCGACGATTTAAACGCCACATAAGTTAACGAGGTCGTGCCTTCGGAATCGGTTTAACGCTCCTTAGAGCCACTTGCTTTCTGTTAGCGAATATATGTGATATTATCGGTTCTGCATTACATGAAAAAACGGCGACGCGAAAAAAACCATAAAATCTGCCTTTAGGGTATTAATAACATGAAATGATGTATAAAGATTATATTAAATTCAAAGAAACATTAACCTAAAGTTTTTTTAGATTTAGGGAAAGAAATATATATTTTAAATTTAAGTTTTGTCATACAGGTACTGTAAATTTGAAGGCAGAATTTTTTTAAGTACAAGATTTTCCAGTGCTTAACAACTTAACAAATAAATAACTTAAAATTGCTTAAGAAAAGATATCTATACTTAAAATAAAATTAGTTTCGGTTCCTCTGTGGGATTTGCTTCGGTACTCCATCAAAATTATTAACGAAAAACACTTACTTATTTGATTAATTCACAATCGACTCTTTATTCTCCTTCAGTCATCATTTACCTGCAACAAAAAGAAGTAATCTTTTATTAAACAGTTATAACTTAAAATACTCTCTTTCCGAAGTAAAAACTAATTATATAAAATTAATACTGCTGTTTTGATATTATTTTAAATTAATAATTATTTAATTTCTCCAAAAAATATATAGATTAAAAAAATGTAAGTGGGCGTTTCCATGAAAAAGCGGACAAAATGTTCGTGCGTCACGTCACATTAATTCATATAGAAAAACGCACTATTTGTTAAGACTAAAAAAAGAGTAGAGGTTTCGGAAGCTTCTAGTCACTATTCATAAGAATAATATGAAAAAATCCCAATTCCAATAGTGTGTTTTTTTAATATGAATTAATGTGGCGTGACGCATGAATAAATCTGTAAATTTTTCATGGAAATGCCCAAGTGTTATTTATTTTTGTTTAAGGGAGAGAATTTTAACTGAGGATGTCAATATTTTTGAAGGTTTTCAATATTTCAGTATTTGAGTATTTCAGTATTTCAATATTTCAGTATTTCAGTATTTCAGTATCAATTTCATTTTCTTTTTAAATTACGACGCAAGTAGTCAAAGCCAAGTAGTGCAAGCCAAACTCAGCAATCAGTTAGAAAGCATTATTGTGCCTCATTAATGCAACTGAATAATTATTGCCCCAGTTTAATTTTCTCATTTTGAAATTGAAGCATGGAAATTGCAAATGATAAATCAACATCAATCCACCTTGCTTGCTCAAACTTTAACTTCTTCACTACATATGCGATTTTAGAGTCTGCCAAATGTAAGTTAAGAACTATTCAAATTTCTGCAAGACAGGAACTAATTTCCAATTTCTATTCCTGTAATCCTGTTTCCTAACTCGGCTAAATAAACATTTTCATCCATAATAATCAAGTTTGCAGCTTATAACAAGAATTATTTATCTTGAAAGAAAGATGAATTTTGTGGAAATTATTAGAAAAACAGGAATCTCAATTTTAGAAGAGAATTCTCATTTATTTCCTTTTCCATCGAAATGTAGGTTTTATTTAACATTCATTATTAGGATTAAAAAATATTAACAATGAAAATAATTTTAGTAATCTAACTCCTAATTAATAAGTCAGATTAAAACTATTAAATCAAATTAAAAATAATTTAAATTTAATTTTAAATGATTAAGACATGTTGACTAAGAGAAGTTTTGCATTAGTCATCAGTGTTTTATCACGTGGTGTGAATCGATTAACAGGGTAGTAATTAAATTTCTGCCTGCTACCCCTAGTGGTTGGTAACCACTATTAGAATTTCTCTACACTACCGACAGGGGAAAATAGAAGACTGGGAAGAGAAACCACCCCCAATATCATTACAGAATCATACCCTCAGTCGAAAGCATTTAGAAACATGAAACTTATAACGATACTGCCATCTGGAAAATATAAACAGTACTTTTTAATTCACTTTATCTTTATTAACTTTATCAACCTGGAAATTCAAATTCATTTCTTATATTCCTTAAATTTTTTAAACCATTAAAAAAACTCATTCATTCTCATTTAGTTTTATCTCAATAACCAATCAAAAAATGCAATTATAATTTCAATGTAGTTTATTTTGTAACCTTGCATTTAATTTATTTTATAATAAAGAGAAGAACAATTGTTTCTGTGTCTAGGGGAATGATTTTTAATATTGTAAAATTGTTTTGCAATTTTTAATAGATTTGCAAACGTTTTACAATCGCTTAATAGATTCTTTTGGCGACTTTGTATAAGAAGACAAGAGAATTGAGGATTTAAAGAAGTTTAGGATTTGAGAAAATTGAGGATTTGAGGAAATTGAGGATTTGAGGAAATTGAGGATTTGAGGAAATTGAGGATTTGAGGAAATTGAGGATTTGAGGAAATTGAGGATTCGAGGAAATTGAGGATTCGAGGAAATTGAGGATTTGAGGAAATTGAGGATTCGAAGAAATTGAGGATTTGAGGAAATTGAGGAATCAAATAAGCCTTGAATTATTATTATCATTAAATTTGTTTTAATTCAGTTGTTTTCTTACGTATTCTTGAGTATCCATATTTATTAAAGCAGCCATGTGTAGGCAGAAGCTAACTAATCCATGCTGAAGGAAACCTTAAAAAATCCCCTCGAACTAAGACTGAACCACGAACAACAGTTCGTCCCCTATAAAATGAATCGATTGCCTCTTTTCATTTGACAGCCCTGCCCATACACATTATTTTCAACCCTGTCATTTACTATCCTATTCTCAGAATAAATTAGATGTTCGAACAAAAGCTCACGAAACGGAAAGAAAAGTATCACGAAAAATCTTTAAATAAACTTCTTCCATATCTTTCTGTTACAAATACAACTTTTGAAACCCCAAATATTGCCAAATAAATATTTAATTATATAATAAATAAATAATTTATAATATCAGAAAAGTAAGTGATCTTCTTATATTGATTTTCTGAAACCTTTTTTTTATTGTTCCAATAGTACCCTGAGAAAATTAAAATTGAAGAATAAGTCGTTTGTCTAGACAATGCATTGCAATGATCTGATTTTCACACCCACGCCTCAAAATTAGCACTTTTTAAATGATTTTATCTTCCTCGATGTAAATCACATGCTTGTTTCATTTACATTGTTACATTCTTGGCATGTACCAATTAGAAGTCTTTTATAGGTCAAAGGTATTAAAACGTTCGTTTCAAACAAAGTTAGGGAAGAGCAATAAAAAATTTTACTATTATAGTTAATGTTAATATTAATATGTTATTATTATTATGTTAATATGTTAATATTATAGTAATATGTTAATATTAGTCTTATTATAAAATTATTTTAATATAAAAATTTGTTATTAAAAATTAACTTGAAAGAAGATGGCTTTTTGTATAATAATCTAATCATCATCTTTTGTGGAAACTGGAATAGCAGCACGTTTAAAATAGTATTCAATCATCCAAGGTCAGCCCTTGAATATTGAAAAGTCGAACGATAATTAATAATGATCCCCAGGTGCATTAAATTCGGCCCTTGACCTCGCACTATTATGCATGTCTGCATTGTGTCTAGAAATTATCGTAAAAATATTGCTTTTCCATGCAAGCAGGCACCGGTATATTCTATACTGTCTATTATTGCATTCTTGATAAGAACTATTTACAACCTGATAAATTTCCTTATATTTAATTTAAAAAATAGAAATTTGCAAAATTTAAAATCTTGCTCTAGTAAATGTTGAGTTGTTGCCCATTTTTAATGTTCTGAAGTTTTCACCTAAAAAATCAAAATAATTTGTGAGAGTTGTAAAATTATCAATTCTAAATATTGAAATCTTGGGTATAATAAATTCAATAATAATACATTCATAATAAAGTATGAAAACAATCTTATGGTTGAGTACCAAAATAGGAAAATATGGAAGGAAACATTTAGGCTGTGATTTCATCAATTCACTACTTAATGATCTTGAATTTTAAGTATCAACTCTACTCTCAAGTGAAGGATGTTTATTCAAAAGTGTCTGAGCAAACGAGCAGAAAGTTCGAAAATATGTACGTACACTTTGCATATATTACTTGTACATATTCTATTTACGTGCAAGATTGTAAAGAGTGACTCAGTAATAAATGCTGGTGCAGGTGAAATTATTATCGGTACTCAACGCTTCAGATTCTAAACGTTGACACCTGTTGAAGTATAGGATTGTAACTTATTTTTTACAAACCCCATAGAGATTTGTAATAAAAATTTCCATAAATTTCCATAAAAACTTTCATCTTTGAAAAACTGTCAAAAGGATTGAATCTAATTGGATTTAACTCATTGGACTAGTAAAGTTACGAATTTTCAATAAGAGAATAAAAGTTTTAAGTACACAATAAAATTTAATAAAATTTTGATACAAACTGCTATAATGAAAGATATCTTTTTAATACTGATCCACTTATATAATATGTCAAATTACTAAGGCGATCTGGTCCATTAAGTATGTAAGAATCATGATACCAAATTACGAGCAATAATATTATCTATCTGTATCTTATATTGCAACAATCAGTTACGCTTCGTCTTCGAGACTCGTAATGACAACTTGCTGGGTGTGTCAAAAACCAATCAACTTAATAAACGTAAAGTTACAAAACTCTTGGAAAAAATAAAATAATATTTTTTTTCCACTCTATTATATTTTTTTATCATACTTGTCAGCCTCCTCAGTAAATCAAAATATTTAAACATAAATTTCTGACTTATTTTCAAACATTTCAATGCAAAAATGCAGTAATAAGCAGTAGAAGAAATTCTTCTATATACATCAGTAATAAATGAATGTCATATTGTCAGATGACATATATCTTATGTCATATTATTTATATATATATATATATATATATAT
>JBAGKK010041382.1:0-10501 GCA_037177015.1 Euceroptres primus | reverse complement strand
TAATAAAGGACGATTGACGTTATCTTTAGTTGATCTTGCATCAGATTAGTTGAATAATAAAGTTATAAATGAGTTCAGTAAACATATCACTTCACGTATAATTATGCACGCATTGTGAAATTAGGTAACATTTAATCATCTGCATCCCTAATGAGGAAAACCAATAAATAATTCAAAATAGATATAGAACTTTAAATATGCAATTGCTGCGTACACTAGAAAAGTAAAAATGTACCTTTTCCAGGTATCAAAATAAACAAATTTTTGCTTATGTTTATTAAGAAATAGTATATATTTATATTGTCCATTTATATTGTATATTTATGTTGTATATATTTATATTGTATATTTATATTTATATTGTTTTATATCTTTTCAAAAGTTGAGGATCCAGACCCCTTATTATTTCCTCGTTAAAAGGCGATAAATAACTGCAGTGGCAGTTTTGTCACGTGATATTGGGGAAATTAAACAGTAGTAGGTGTTATAGAAATGCAAATAGTCTTTACGCAAAATCATTCTCACGCTATTGAAGGAATCCAGGTCTAATTGCCTAGTTATCTCATCAGTCATAGAGCAAGAATAGAAATAATATTCTAACACAGATACAATCATTGCACAGATACCAGAAACTAGAATATGTGCGATAAAAAAGTGTTATTGTTGGAGCGTTCTAACTGTACCTTGACATTATTATTCGCGGTTGACAACCTCGTGTTATTGACCAGGAGTTATTTAATGACCTCGATCGATTTCAAAATTTATTATTCTAAGCAAGAAAGATGCTTCAGATATGAATCAAGATTCAAGATTGCACATCAGCAGCTTCTATTTTCAATATAAGAAACTTGTGTAAATAATTTAATCCAATAAAATCGTAGAATTTGAATATCAACATGAAGTTTGAAAATTAGTTTCAGAACAGTATATTATGCAACATGTGAGTAAAATGCGGTTTTACACACGCGATCACCACAAATGGGTAAAACCGTACGCACGAGGTGCGTACAATACTTTTTGACACAGTGAGCGTAAAATGCGTTTTTAACACACCCATATTAGTGGGTCTGTAATAAGCCGTTTTACGCACTAATATGGGTGTGTAAAAACGCATTTTACCCACACTGTGTCAAAAAGTAACAGAAACTTATCAGCAATGTAGCAAAAAGTGAATCGAAGTGTTTTGTGCATTATGTTTGGATGAAATTGATGAATAAATTTTAAGAAAAGTATATTAGGTATATAACTTTTGGAAACTATACTTGCATTCATTTATTTTTTGTCGTTCAAAATTCATTGAATTCATTTTTAGTTATTATTTCAATTATTTTAATTTAATACTTTAATATACTTTAATTTAATACTATAATTTAACACTTTAATTTAATACTATAATTTAATACTTTAATATGAAAGCTATAAACCTTAACTTTTAAACATTATTGTTTCAATGAAGTCGATGTTTTTAGAACGATGATGTACCTATATAGAAAGTTACAAGCGTGGGTACGCATGATAATAAAAAAAAAGCTTGGAAGGCCTCACCGACATATATTCAAACATTCACAGAAAAGGTAATGGCAAAAAGTAGTTGTTAAAAGCAAATAAGGCCTGTATATATGCTTTGTACGTTTTTCTTAAAAAATAATTGAAGAATTAATTTTGTTTACAATAATAATTACTTTTTAAATTTGAATTACAATTTATATCACATAAACATGCTACATGAAATGAATCGTGTAATGAATACTTCTAGGGCACAATTATTAACTGAATTAACACCCAACAATGATGTGATTCAAAGAACACGCAGGAATAATTGAATCAAGTTAATTACAGGTCTCAAAGTAAATTAAAGTGCAATTTCAAAAAAATAATTGCTACATAATTAGAGTAATTAGAAGATGCACCTATTGCAATTTAATTCTCAATAATGATGTGAATTATTTTTTAATTTTAACTTTAAATTGTCGATAGATTTGCAAACTATTTTATGCATTGAGGATGAATATTATATTTTACAAATTTACTTTCTTTTATTTAATTATTAATCATATTTCTAGTAAAGAAATAGGTAGATAATTTAATTTTTAAATCCGTTTTGAATTCTTTTGAAGTGACAAACATCGAACAATTTCACGAGTTTCAGTGAGTGATTCTTGAATACGTAAACATGCCAAATTGCAAGGTCAGTAGTCACTGTCAATTTCACAGGTTTAATGAAATAGTATTTCTTGTGTCCCAAACAGAGTGACCTTGTGTTTTTACCTATTATACATTACGTAAAAGATCACACAAAAGAGTAAAAATTAGTCAAACTCTTAAAAAATCTGAGTTCAATGAGATCATCAAGTTTTTATTATGTGAATATATTCTGTATTGTTTTGTGTTTAGTCTCGACTGATGTTTTACTACTAATATATTCTGTATGTTTTATTGTATATTTTATATGAAGTAATTTTATTGAAGCCAATTATATTCTACCTGGATAACAGGAAAGCATTATATTAAAGTGGTCTATAAATTTCAATGAAATTATATTTTTAAGATTTCTAATTACGATTTACATGATTCCTTGCATCAGCAAACCAATGAGAGAATGAAGCATGGTTTGTGATTTTAGCTTTTGATAAATGAAGCAGCGCTACAATTTTTTTCTTTGGTACTTTTCTGGCAATTCAACAACTTGCATGAGATGCTGTACAATGATTCTTAATGACCTCGATGTGGATGAACAACTCCCAGGTGAGAGGCCTCGAGGGATAGTAGGTCATCCCAGCCTGAGTTTGTTCACTGACTGACAAAAGTTTACAGCACTGTACAACGTAACTACACACTTGCCACTTTGCTTGATGTCAGTACAAAAAAGCAGTATATTAGCGCACAGAAGAAGTTCTTTAATTGCATAGTTTCTATAGAAATTATAATTATACCATTGTCTAAACCAAATTTATAGTCTTCTGTAGTCTCGAATATAAAAAAAAAAGCATTCAGAAATTGCCTTGAAAGCTGATGAACTTGTTTCCGATACGTTAGAAAATATTGCGCGAAATGTTTTTCATAGAAAAACAAGTTGTATGAAAAATAGTTTTATAATTAATTTTCAAATATGTTTAATAAAAAAATGCCCCCTTCTCAGATGATGGTCCCATGCTTATGTATTAAACATACATTCGAGTGTAAATAAGTAAATACTTTATTTTTGCGTTTACAATTACTTCTAAATTCGCACCAGTCAGGGTTCCTTTACTCTGTTAATTATTTTTAAAAAAGTGTGTCAGTCATAAGTGATGAGTAAACTTGTTTTAAGTGCCAGGAACGAATTTATAAAATTGGTATTACTATTATATAAATTAAAATGAGAAAGTCTTACTAATTTTGCTAATTTTTCTTTTTAGAAATATTTAAACGTTAAAAGGTTGAGGCATTGAAGTCTCTAGAGATTTTGACGCACCTCTATTATTTGCATCTTAACGTTCAGAATACATATTTGAATTCAGAAAATTTTTACAAAAGATGTAAATTATCTTGCAACCAATTAATTTGAACATTATAATATACGTAAAATGTGATATAAAGTTCTACCGTAAAATTTGAAATTAAAACTTTGCCCATTTTGTGGGAACATTTTTAGATCCAAGATTCTCTTCCGAATGCGTCACGGCAATTTAAATCCAGTTCTCAAGGGCATCTCCAAAAAAAGTTTTTGCATCATCATAAATAAAAGTTTACTTTCGTAAAAAGATGTCCTCCATAACGATAACGATCAATTTTCTATGGAAATCTTAAACCTATAGAATTTTCAATCCTTTGGAACAGTTCTTTGCAATAAAAGACCCTTTATTAGTTCATTTTCTTTGCAATCTTTTCACTTAATGCCTTTAGTTATCTAAGTCCGATAAATTGATTTATTCAAGTGAAAATTGAAGTCGTTATGCAAATTTTCCTTGACGTAAACATATTTGTAAGCATTTATTGCTTAAAAAATTAACGAAATTAATGTTATATATTTGAAGAAAAAAATATAGCTGCAGTAAAAGAACTATTAATGTTGAGACTTAGAAATGTTCTTAGTTTAAGCGGCTTTCTAAATGTGCTAGGGCCTGTTTCACTCGTCTTAGGGTAAGTTGTTAAGATTTAATCCTTCTTCGGAATTGTAGTTGTCTACGACCACAAAACACAACAATTAGGCTCACAAAAGTATTTGTTACTATTTTTAAAGAATTAAACTATTAAAGTTTTATTACTTACTTTGTCTATTTTTTTAGGTTTGCTTGCTTATTTTTAAAGTAAAAGTATACACAGGAAGTTTTAAAATTTTAAACTGCTGAAAACATTTCAAGTAATACCTCCACTTGGGTCAACAAACGCATTCTCTGAGTTGCACACAATACACATTATCTAGAAGCTAATTTTTCCTTTGCAAATAATTTCTTGTCACTGGTTGGACAGCTTCTATTATGTCTTCCTCTGAGTCAATCGTTTTTTACTGTCAGTTCAAACAACAGAAAAGAATGAATTTCCTTGTTTTCACGACTCAAAGAAAGTCTAGTGGTTTTAAATAGCAGACGTGAAAGTCTGCGACTTATGGAAAATCATTTTGCAACTCAACAAATAGGCTCTGGGTTTTTTCGAAAAATAATCATTGTTGTGAGAAAATTCTATGAAGTTAGAAATTCCTGGTAGAAAAGCAATTTTTATCGAAAAAAATTGTATTTTGAGGTACTTTTTTATGAGGGTATTCTTGAGTATGCTAATTTTCAGTTCTATATTCTTTTCAGGTCAAGCACCTCGACAAATAATGACGAATACTCAATCTCTCTAAACGACACTTTCTATTGACATGCAGTAATTTTTTCAACTTGTTATACTATTATTATAATATTATTTGGACCTTTTAATACCGAAAACTTCTTACTATACGTTATAATATTGTTGTTTTAAAATTACGGCGCTGTGTAATAAAAATTAATTCCAAATTGACTATTCTTAATTCTCGATTGAAAATTTCACCAGAGTTCAAAATAATTTATAAATAAATCATTATACCAAAGGAGCTTTCATACCTTTGATTTGAAAAATATTAAAAATATTTCTGTACAATTTGTACGCAGAGAACTTTTTTTTACATTGACCCAGACGCCAAGTCTTCCATCAACCATTTTCAACAATTACTGATTTCATTAAAGATTAAAATATATAGTTTACAAGGGCACCAACGTGCCTGTAGTGAATTTAGTACTCTTTCGAAACCGGTTACTGAAACCGGTATAAAAAGTCTTACTAAAAATGTTACTAAGTATCTGAGGACAATAAAATTTTCATCAAAGGCTGTGTATATTCTGAAACCCTGACATCCTTTTAGAAAGAATATCCAATTAAAAATAAACTTAATAAGAAAATAGTAACATAAGCAATAACAAAAGAAAAACAATAGTATAAGAGAAAACAAAAATTAAAGGACAGCAATAATAACAAAGAGAAACAAATCAGTAAAAAATTTCCAGTAATAAAAAGAAATTTTTAATAATATATGAATTACCATTAATAATACATATTTTTAAAAAACTTAAGAAGAAAAGAGTAACATAAAAAATAACAAAAGAAAAACAATAGTATAAGAGAAAACAAAAATTAAAAGACAGCAATAATAACAAAGAGAAACAAATCAGTAAAAAATTTTAAGTAATAAAAAGAAATTTTTATTAATATATGAATTACTATTAATAATACATATTTGATCGAGTTATTGATTGCTATTATCCTTTTAGTAATTGCAATCTCAATTATAATTATAGAGTTACTTCAATTAGTCTTTATGTAGCTCAATATATGTATAAATCTATTTTCTCAGAAAGAGTGTTTAATAATTATATATAAATTGCATATAATTAAGTGGCCAATTAAGAGGGCAAGTATTAAAAGCTAACACCTACTAATGACTTTTACCTTGCAATAAACACAAAAAGGAAAGAGAGTGAACGTGTTTTTTTATAAGTGCAAAATAATGGCAGATCATTTTTGCTGGGTAATTCTAGTTCAATGGTGAAAGTTACTAATACTAATAATTTGTCGTCGAACAAATCTATATTTTAAACGGGTTGCACGCGTTGAAAGCGGTAATTTGAAATTCACATTAAATCTTGCAATTAAACCGGTTCCTTTTTGTGCAATTGCGATAAGATATTTCAAGTGTAAATGGAATAGTGCTGATTCAGAATTATTCGAATTGCAGATTAGCGATTTAGCAAAAAATTGCAATATAAAATTTGTATGGAAATTATAACTAAAAATACATAAGTCATGATTTACTTCTTAATGTAGTATTTTTTACAATATTCCATAAATTTTTTTATCACGAACAGAACGAATAATTACAACCGTTAATTATTCTTTCCTACAATACAAATGATTTACGTAAGATCGTAAAAGTGACTATTTCCTTTAAAGTGTTAGGTACTAAGTTTAATCATAAAAGTTTCACCTGAAAAAAAATTTATCTTACGCCAGACCTCTTTCGAAAAGATGTTTACTTTCGAAAAGCTTTCATTTCGCTCTCTTGATTAATCTGTTTTTTAAATCACTGTACTCGTATAATTAAACTTGAGATTTCTCGATATGAAATTGCAGTTTTAGCCTCCTTAATCGTTTTCTTCTCAGTGATTAGCCGACTTAATGGTGCTAATAGGAGCTTATCAATTTAAAAACATTTTGTTTATTTTTTATCCCATTTTCCTTCCTTCCTTTGAATTTCTATTTAAATATCGTTCACTCCTAAATGTTATGGTAATGGCAGTCATAAATAGTAAGAGAACGGCACCTGTTTTTTGAAACTTTGCTAAGTATTACGGTCACTGACCGAAATATTTCTCAATTTACACGAATTAAAAAAAAAGCTTACTATATATTGTCACTCCATTAAAAACCATCAAGACTAATTCCATTAATCATTGAATTATTAATCAAATTAATTGGACAAATAATTTATTAATCTAACATCAATATAATTATAGTTGATCTAGAAGGTTTGTCTTACCGGAGGTGGGTCAGTGGTCGAATAAACTTCACTTGGCGCATAGTGGCTCGGGGGTGAAATTTTTTCGGATCCAACGGCGACAGTCGCCAAAGAATCCGGTTGGTCCTTCTCCATCCTTAGGCAGGAAGAGGCTCACCGAACCGAAATAAAAAAAACCCGGCGTGAATTTTGGACGACCGTCAGTTACTTATTATGTTTTTGTTTCTATTATAATTTTGATCTTTTTTATTAGGCGCGAATCCGAGTTTTTTTTTCTGTCGATTAAAAAGACTCTCGAAGTTGATCGCTCGACGATTGGACGAGCAGTGAATGGAGATTGAGTACAGGAACCGCTAGCTTAGTGAGATCCCCACCTGGTACCGCACCTGAAGGTGCCCCTTTTGCAGCTCTGAACTTTCTAAACAGCCATCGCTTCTCAACTTGGTTCTTTCTTCTTGCCTCTTTAGAACCATTCGATAAACTATAAATTGTTTCAATTTTCATTTAAATCGTGCTGAACTACTGTATTCAGATCAGAAAGGGCACAACTATTTTCTTCATCAAAATATATGTATTTATATAACTGCTGCCTCCTGTGAAAGTCTGAAACTGATTGATAAGACAATATAAAATGTTCTGCTTGTCTTAAAAAAGAATAAATTAAAAAAACACTCGGCCCTGCCGGAAGTAAAAATATTCAAACGGTTAGAAAATAACGGATTCAAGAGGATAGAAATTTTTAATCCGTCTTACTAAGCACTTTGCATTCTTTTCAATCATTGCCTATCCATTATTACACTTGGAAATCCTTATCCGCTTGAATACTTTCTAATTTCTAATACTAATTTCCTTATCAGTGAAATTTTTTTTTGTTTATCCACTTTTATCCTTAAAGTAGATCTTTCACTAATCGTTTGAACCAAAACTTTAGTATTTTTATTCAATCCGCATTAATCCGCTTTAATTCACGTGTAGTAAAAGTTTGGTTCAGTGCCTTCATTTTCGTATATAATTTCGTATCTAACTATTTTATAAATATTCGTATCTATTTTATTCGTATCTAATTATTTTTATTAGTATTATTTTATAATACTAATATTTATAATACTTTATACAATTTCGAATCTAATTATTTTATAAATATATTTTTTTTATACATACATAACATTCTCTAATCATATTTTATCAATCCTTTTCAATCCTTCTTTCAAAAAAAAAAAAATATTTTCTCTCTCTGGTAATCCATAATTTTCAATCCGCCTCCCTATCCTTGTTTATCCATCAGCTTAGATTTTTAGATGTTCTCATTCACGTATAACTGATAGAAAACGTATCCGTGTCAATCAGAGTCTATCCTTTCCAATTCTTTCACCAAAATATCTATAACTATCAACTGTAATCCATAGTTTTCAATTCGTCTTTATTAACACGGTTACATATCCTGTTCGTATTTCATGAGGATGAACATCTAAGTATCTGACGGAAAAAGAATTGGAAGCAAATTGAAAAGTAGAATTTAAGAAAACTAGAAGGAAATAATGTGCTAGGTGACAAATTTTCGACTCTTTTTTTCAATTCCTGGAAAAATATAGAAAAGATAAGTATCGAAACGGATAGGAATATATAAAAGCGGATAGGCAAGGAGTAAATTACGGATAGAGAATCAAGAATTGAAACGTATAAATATCGAAATAGACAGGAATATGCTTGACAAGTAAAGATAATGATTGAAACGGATAGATTCGACAGACTAGATAATGATTCACGAGGATGGACGGATACCCTACGCATACAATCGGATCGCCGAGTATAGAAGCAGTATTCTAACGGATATCTATGGATAGCTAACGGATTTAAACTGATAGGCTTTGAATACTTTTACTTCCAGCAGGGGGGTGGGCTTAACAAATTCAAAACGTTTTATAATATTTAGAATGGAATTATTCATACCTTTTAAAAAGATTAAAATGTTTTTGCTTCCTAATAGAGGAAGTTTTGTAATAGTGATAATTTCGAAAAATTTTAAAGGACTATTTGTCATAATCGGACAAAATCCTTTTGGGAAATTTCCTCTATTTTCATGAACTACAAGGTAAATGAACCTCAGTTGATGCACATCTAATATAATGTTGTGGATGTAAATATAATTTATAATAATATAACATATAACATAATATAATTTTGTGAACACGATAACTCGAAAATGGTTGTAAATAAATTAGTGAAATTTGGTGGGCTTATATTCACCACTAATATCTCAAAATAGGCACAAAGATTTCTAAAATTATTAATTGCATTTTTTTAGCACTTTTATAATATTTGAGAAGTAGGTTTTTGAATTATAATTTTTCTCAATATCATAACTTAAAATTTATGTTTGAGGAAGATTCCTTTACCCGAAACGAATCGATTGACTTATAAATATATTATATTGAAGAATATAATAAAACTTAGATCATTTTTAATATTGGAGAAAACTAAGATGTTGATTCCAGGAATATTGTAGGTAGGATATACTTTTTCTATAAGAAAGCAATAAAATATATGCTACTTGATAATACCAAGGAAGCAAAGTGATTAAGAAACGAGCACCATAAAAATAAATACAAAGGAAAAACGCTCGAGATTGAATTCACAGCCATTTATTTATTTTAGGGGATGAAAAGTAATCGTAGAGTGTTATGTAATAGAAAAATTATAAAGTAAGGCTCAAAATAGATTAAAGAGCATAATTCTTCATTATAAATAATTAAATTACACTTTTTGGGAGACTAAGAACCACTCTTTCTCGAAAAATCTTTTCCTTTTTTTTCCCCCTCTATTTTCATTTTTATTGAAATATACTTGTTTCTAGAACCAGAAAGTGGATTTTAGATAATTTTCATTTTATATGTCAACCATTTTTTATAAAGATTATTTTTTAAAGAAAAATGCAAATAAAAATTACACAAATTAAATTATAATTGTAAATTATATAAATTTCTCGTGATGCGTTTATTAAACAAAACAGTTATTCACACAAAGTTGCTTTAAAATTAGACTTTGAAAAACTAAATCCTAACAATATCTGTCAATAACATCCATGCGCCTTTCTTGTACTTTAAGTTACGTAACTAAATTGATTTGTTTACCGTATTCCTGGTCCATTGAAATTAATTTGAAATTGATTTTAAGCAGACGTCATATCAGACTGCAACAGAAAACCTCTTAGAATTCATGGCAGACTGATAAGAAATCTGAAATTAACAGAAAGTCTTATTACATAACTTATGAATCATTCAAGAATAATTACATAACTTTTCTGCGTTTCATTATTTCGATAATATGAAAAAATATTTATTTTTTAACCCTTTAGTGCCGGCACTTAAAAACACAGGTGAAAAAAATTATTTTTTTTCAAATAGCATATTATGTTTTCCACATATGTATGCAAATTAAAAAATGGCATTCTTGGAAACTTCAATTTTTGTAAATAAACAAGAAAAT
>JBAGKK010041371.1:0-10502 GCA_037177015.1 Euceroptres primus | reverse complement strand
ATTCGGAGTTAAATTTTGAGTGTATATATAATTATAACTATTTAAGATTTCTAGATATTATGTATACATCTATTTCCTAAAGTCTGAATTTCCTCTTAAGGTGCCAATAACTGGTGCTCTTACCCTATTTGGGTGAATATAGAAAAATCAACGAAAATTTGTTCCGAGCAAATTACACTCGTATTCTGAAAAATTTTGTTTTAAATATAAGGATTTTTTATCACCTTTTGTACATTTCTTTATCATTCCTTAAAATAGAAAAGAAGTTGATAATCGATTGACTAATTTCAATTTGAAGGTACGAACAGCCTTTCATAGAGTTTTACTAATCAACTATTCCTATGTTTGGAGGTGCCACAATTGCAAATTTACATTTCATTTCTAAAGCCAAGAGAGTAAGTTTGCTAACATTTCTAATTCTAATAGTCTACCTGATTTTTGCTAAAATCCGATATTAATTTTGACCCAGAATGGTGATAAATTGTACATGTATAAAGAAACTAAAATCTTAAAAGTATAATAAACTGCTGCCTCTCCAAATTAGTTAATAGAACTGACCTTTAGATTAGAAAGCAGTAGTTTGAATTGTTTAATACTAAAACAAATAGTAAACATATTCTCTTTACACAGAAAAAAAAACTAAGGATAAAATCTGTTGCAGGAAATTTTTTTGAGGGATAAATTTTTATTCAAACAACTTCACGTCTTTCAAAATACATACATGTGTTGTCAGGGAAAAACAAAAGAAAAGTTAACCGATATTTGGGTCAATTTATCCTGTGTAGTTAATTTTTTTTACAAGTAATTGGAATCGAGGTTTTTTCTGTGAAGTATCCGATTCATTTAAAATTTGAGAATGAAAGGTGTTAATGTGGTAATCATCAAGTTTTGCATCATTTTTTAATGTAGTCAGAAACTCGAAGAATTCTGTAGAAAAGGTCCTAATTCAAAATCTGATATGATGTAATACAAAAATGTAATACAGAAATCAATAGTACATCAAATCAAGGCAGTAAACACTTTTGTTCGTATCTTCGAACAGATGTCGATGCTTGCAGAATAAAATGCTAAATTAGAAAGATAACTTTGCTGTTTAGTTGGTTTTGTCAACAATTAAACTAGAAAAAGATCTGCAATGCTTCATGGTCATGTCGTACGGAAGTAGCGTGCGAACTGACCTGCAGAAACAAGTGACAGTCTCCTCGACGTCGATGGAGAGGGTCGTGTCGATGGCCGAGTATTTTAGAGCTTTTCTACCTCCTAGACCTAGACCGAACATGGTAGACTCCCAGAATCCAAAAAGAAAATAGATGAAAACTAGATATGCAGTACAGAATCACAGAAACACTTTGGTTCCAGCACTAATATTATCCTTTGGTTGCATAAATTGCCATTCAAATCGTATTTCAGAAGAAGAAGCAGAAGAAGTTTCAACTTATATGTAAACTGGAAAACTGGATACGGAAAAGGATAAGGTTAGTATGAGAAAAATATTAAGAGAAAGGGGAAAGGGAATGAAAAGAAGAAATTAATCAAGAGAAAGAAGAATTAGTAACAGAGTAATAAGAAGATGAGTACAAGAATGGCAGAGGAAAGTATATGAAAAACAAGAAAACAGTCGGAGAGTAAAAGTAAACGATCAGTAAAAAAAGCTTGGGAATAATGAATTCAAGTTCTAAAAGAAGTAAATAAAATTGAGAAAATTGGACCCAGACAAAAAAAGAAATAAAGAATGGAAGGGAAAGGATGGGAAATATTAACCTAAGTGAAGCCAAGGAGCAAACGAAAGTAAAAGTAAAATGGAAGGTAAATAATAATGAATGCAGGAAGTGAAGGAAGAAATCAAGAAAGCTCAGAATAGATATATAATTGAAGTGTTATAAAAGTCTGGGAACTATAAGGTACACAACATAAATCAATAAGAAAACAAAGAAGATGGGAAGCAACCCATCTAAAGAAAGGAGAAAAGGATACCGCAAAGGAGAGAGAGAACTCCCCGAAAAACCGTTCAGACAAAAAAGAAGACAAATGTCTAACCCAAAAGGAAGAAAAAGAGGACAAATGTCTAATCCAAAAGGAAGAAAAAAAGAATAAGAGGAGGGGGAAAGTGCGAAAAGAAACAAAGGAAATGAACAAAGAAATTAGAGAAGACGCTGACGAAACTAGGGGATAGAATCCAAGCAGAGCAAATAGGTCTGAGAAGTCGAAAATGAGATAAAATGAAGAAGAGGAAAGAGGAAAAAGGAAGGAAGGAAGACGGCCGTGACGAGAGCAATGAAGGTGTTCACGGAGACGAATCGGACAGCTGCAGATCGAATCGTGGCGGAGAAAATACGGGAACGAGAGAAGTGTAAGGGAAGAGAGGAAGGCCGAGTGAGACGAGTGGCCACGGAGAAGTATAATGCCGATCGTAGGTGACCACTCAGCGGAGCAACAACGGCGAACAAACTGATTCCCGTTCTCCAAGCATTTACGGTACAAACCACGTCAGCCTCGCTATCGTAATCGAGAGGGGCTTCCTTCTAGGAACGGCATACGCACCTTCTACTAATGTAATTACAGAGGCGGTACAGCCGCGAAACCGAACAAGTTCCTATCTCTTCCCATCTTAGGGGGCAAAGTGCGCGAACGTGAGGTTCTGACGGATCGTTATCGATCTTCCGAAACGCGGGACTAACCATTTACAGAAGCTGTTTTACAGGAATTACAAAATTTCAATTGGACAATTACGTCAAGTTCCCCCAGGGAAAAAAGAAAGAACAAGATAAGTTCTTTACTGGTTTTCTATGAAACGAACAGGCTCGAACAGGTTTGAAGTTAGACCAATAAGAGTGAACTGTTCTAAGCGTGCGCATTAACATTGTGAGGGTTTTGAGCATGCGCTTTCAAGCGGTAAGAGTTTTGCGCATGAGAACTTTTGTTTGTTGAACAGTTAAACGATCGTAAGACTGCAGGTGACAATAGATGCAAGTCAACGTCTTGGATACAATACCAAAAGAAGATGAGTTCCCAAACCTCGGGGGTATTGACTATTGAAACGAAGTGGATTTTAAAAAGCGAATTTTAACAAGTTTAATTTTTTATAAAACAAAGTGCATTATAATATTGGTAAAAATATAGTGCGTTTCCTGTGAAAGAAGAAATCTCGATATCTCTAGTAGTTTAGTGGTCAGAGCAACCGACAAAGAAATTGTTTAAGAGCGGGTACAAAAATGTACAAAACTCCGCAATCGCATTATACAAGATGCTTCTTGAATAAAGATTTGTACGACAAATCGAAAATGCCTAGAATAGACAATTTTATGGTTAAACTAATAAGAATTCGAGTCCCTATCAAATTGCTACAGCTTCGAGAACCTATAGTAACAGTGTAATTTTTAGTCAATACTCTCCTAATATTGTCCATTTTGAAGCAACGAGAAATACAGGAAGAATAATTCCACACGAAGCGTTTCCATATTTGAACAGCCTAGGTTTAATTCAGGACGGAAACAATATACCTATGTTGTATTATATGAAAACATTTAACAAAAAAATTGACTACGAGCCTTTTGTAGACTGTAACGATACAAATTTACCAGTGCGTTTCTTAATGAGCTTACTGCAACGTGACAAAAAAGATAGACACAGAAGGGATGTTAAAAAGTATTGGTGGTTAAACAGCTAATATGCGAAAAATCACGTAGAGGATATATGGGGCATTATTTCCCAAGTGTATCCACCCCAAAAAATGAATTTCTCCGATCGCGCTCAAATTTACAAAGTTCACATGCTTAAAAGTTTAAAAAATGTTTAAAAGGCAATAAATTTCGATGTTGAAAAAAGTATGCATTATTCCCGTCTTAGGCAACCCGGCCGGTATCCTAAGTCGAGCCCCTTTTAAAAATAAAAAAAGCTATGTAATTAAACACTAGATATTGATAAATTTTATTCGCAGCGTACTGTTTAAACTGTTTAAATGTTTCTGTACATTTATGACGTATTATTCATGTAAAATTCATTATAAAACGTAAAATCAGTGTTAAATAAGGTCTAACAAAAAACAAGTATTAACAAAGATCACGAACTTAATATTTATAAAAAGTTGTAAAATGACAAATATTATTCATCGTAGATCAATAATTTACAGATATAAAGTGAATAAACAACATATTTTTAAAAATTTCTTGTTCATGATCAAAAAGTAATAAAGAGGTTAGGCAAGCTACTAATTATGACAGAAAATTTAAATACCTGACGTATTTTCGGTGTACCATCGGTAATTCGTAGATAAAGCAGATTACGCTTTTATCTGCAGCTGCAGTTTTCTAGCCCAACCGGAGCTCGTCTTAGGAATTTCGCATGTTCACAATTTTTAAAATATTTTTATTAAACGGCATAAAAATTAATAAAACGTAAGTAACAGTTGCAAAGTTTACAAAATTATCTATCAAAAAAAAACTTACTTCTTCAAATCATTAGAATAAGTTATTAAATCACAACTTCTAAAAAAAGTAAAAGTTTGTTCTCTAATGTACATAAATAATTTTTCCTTTCTGTTTTCGTTAATTTACTTCCAATACAGAAAAAAACACTTTCAAAAGTGATAGATTATTCCCCATTCTTTCGAATGAAATAAAAAAAATTTTGAAAAATTCAAAATTTAGCCATCATTTTTGAAAATCAAAAATATTTTTGATTTTTTTTTTAAGATCGACCCTTTTTTTCTTTTTTTTTAAACTAAAAATAAAGCTTGAGATGCTTACTTTTAGATCCTTGAATAGCAAAATATCGTTTTTTGTTATTTTTGAAAAATTTAATTTTAAGTAACCTGGTAAATTCAAAAAAATCTTCCTATGCGCGAAAAAAATTCTGAAAATTTTTTGCATATACATTTTTTGATAAAAAAACATTATTCTAAAAACGGAAATTCAAAAAAAAAATTTTGTTGATTTTAGAATTTTTTGAAAATTTTCAAAAATAAAATTTTTTGAGTTTGGTCAATTGCGCATTTTTAATATGCTGTTTACATATAATGTACGTAATATAATAAGTACAAATGTTATTTCTGCCGTCCTGATGAAGAAACTATACAACTGCATTTCATACGAACCGAGATATTCAATAAAACGCGTTTGCATCTGCACCTTTTAACGTATGAGAGTTTTTGAAAAAAAAAGTACTGTTCTTAGGTAAATCGGACATGCTCTATTCATTAAAACAAAAAAAAATGGCGAATTCCAATTATTTATATGCAAAACTGTAGATATGATAGATATTAATGCACAAAGTCGCCGAGAATCCTTACTAATCATCTGCGCAGATGTGCTGCCCAATACAGGAATCAGCCTTCATTCAAGAACCTCCGAGTTTCCTGCTGGAGAAACTTAACAACTACAAATTTTCCAAAAATTGATAAAAAAATAAAATTATGATGTAATTATTAATTTATTATTAAATTACAATTAATTGTTAAGTTTTTTATTTCAGATAATTAATAATAATTATATTATTAATCAACTAGAATTATTTTTGCTTGACAAATAAAAAATGCAGATGTGCTATTGAAAAGAAGGATCGGTGGCTCAAAGTTACCCTCGAATCCGGGTGAAGAAACTTAACATGTGCTATTCGATTTAAGGAAATCGGACTGCAAAAATACCGAGGATCCTCATAAGCAAAACACATCTGCGCAGATGTGTTTTTTTATCAGGAACTGAGGGCTCAGTCAGACCAGTCCCAAATCCTGGAATTCGTGCAGATATGGTACAATTTCTGCAGATGTATTGTTTCTTCATCAGAAATTCTCGAAAATCGCTGTAGATATGCTAATTGAGACCTAATTATCTCGAGATTTAATTACAATTTTTAATAATGTTTAACATAGTTAAATTCGTCTTTTCATTACGAATCCAACCATATAAAAAAACTCATTTTTGATAAAAATGCAGTTGTACAGTTTCATCAAGACGGCAGTTCCAAATTGCGTATCTGTCCATGCAATTTTGACGATTATTTTAATCATTAATTATTTTTTTCACAGGCTTACACGTTGCAAATTTTTTATATTCTCTAAAACTGAAATAACAAAAGAAATCTAATAGCCTTACATATAATTTTTTTAAATCACTCAATAATTAAAAAATTAAAAATTTCATGTGAAATGTGGCAACCTAACCTCAAAAGAGGTTAACCGATTCAAAAAGAAGGAAATCCATTCAATATGTCTTTGCACGAAATTGACATGGCAGACTAAAAACCGTGACTAATTCAAATTTTGCAAATCCATTCATTTTTAAACAACTGAATTTGGAATTGGCAGATACGCAATTCAAAGAGTCGTCATTTCAATCGGTTTTTCGTTGATAAAACAAATTTCCATTTGAATATTGTACTTTTTATTTTCCCATAAAGAGTAAAATTAAATTAAAAGAAGAAATCAATGTACCGAAGAAATAGTTTGAAGAGGAAAGAACAGAATTGAGAAAAGCAATTCTTGACAACATTGCGAGTCGTACCGGGTGAGTCCGGCAGAGTTCCATCCCTATGCGCGCTGGACCAAAACATACTGAATAGTCATAGTTTGTTAATGGTAAGTTCAATTGAAGTAATATTTTCCAGCAAACTTAATTATACTTTAATGAAAACTTCTTCCGCTAGAAGTTTGGGCTTATTGAAAATTCCCTCGATAAACGAAGCAGTTGAAAGTGAGCAAACACTTTTTCGATACTGCTTGACAAAAAAATTAATAGCTTTTTCCTGTAATACAAGCAATAAATTTTCAATAGCACATCATCTTTAGAATAGTTTATAGGATAATCCCTCCAATTTTTGTGTGAAAATATTAATAACTATGTCTTTCGTAACGAGTTGAAGTGAAAATATTAATTAAATTTTGTTCTATGAAAACTTCAATTTTTTTTAGTTTATTTAAGAAACTATAACAGATTTTTTGCAGGCAGAAGATAGACGTGCCATGAAATTTCCTACAATACGGTAAGTTTAAAAATTTAATTTTCGGAAAACGATTTTCAAAGCATAAAGGACCAACTCGAACGTCCAAGAAAATTTTACGTGTGGTTATACTATCCGGAGGCTCAAGTGTAAAAATCATATACATATCAATGTGGAATTTATGAAAACACTGTCAGTTAAAAATGGATGACAATTAACTTGTAAAGTGAACAATATTCGTTATTACGAACAGTATTAATTATTTTTGAAAACAATAATATTTTCAAAAAATGTTAAAATCATTATTATCCTAAATAGATTAATGAATCTGGAACAGATATTCAGAAATATCCAGACAAATCAAATGAATTTTCAAGAGAAGACAAAGGTGCAAACTTGATGGAGAAACATCTGTCTTCTCTTGAAAATTCATTTGATTTGTTAATTTACTAATAAAATGGGGATCATAATAAAATTAAGTCATTTAATCACCTTGATACATACTCTTAATAGTATCGCAATGTATTTTATAAACAAAGATTTATTTCATAATGTCATAACCACTTGCAAAATATTTTTAACTAAATAAAAGCACGTGCTGCCCTTTTTTTCATTTACTATTCATTAATCGTTAATCGCACAAAATAGGTGCGAATAACGAATACCTGAATAAGGAATCAATAAAAAAATCGATTACACTGACATTCGAATATAATTTATTCCTTATTCGCGATAAAACGCCCTTCTTTATGGTTTTTATTCTTTAATCGCTAATCGAATTTGATTTTGCCCAATTCTGAAGGAAACTTAAAATTTTTGAAGACAAACCTCCAGGTCGATTATAAAATCAGAGCTTTGACTTTTGTGCAATTACGTTATGGCTACCGGGTCATAAACGGTGCCTTTTACAACTTCACAAGCAGATAAGCAGGTATATAAATGCCTGTGTATTTGATTATTTAGGGAGCGACGCGACAGTTCGCGTGATAGTTGAGAAGTCGTGCTTTATAAATTATGTCATGACAATGCGAAGGACTCGTCCCAGGATCTCGGAACTGGAATTCGCGAATCGCAGGTGTTCCAGCCCGTTCCGGGAATCAGAGCATCGTCGGAGCTTCTCACCCCAAAAGCGAAAAAAACAGCACACGCAAATATGATGTTAACGTTGGGAAACGTTTAATTTGTCGAGACCCGAAATCGCACGCGATCATTTCCGTCCGAATTTTAAAAGCGGTTCGGATTTCCCGTGGAAAAATGTTGACGGCATTAAGCTTTATTTTAAAGGTTTGAAAACAGGCGAAAATACAATTCAAAAGTGAAATTGATATAAATTAGTCCTGATTCAGATTTAATAATTATTGCTGGTAAAATTTCATGAGAGAAATTCAATATAAATTTCTAATCAGGATTAGAGATTCCAAGAAATAATTTGAAAAAGATTTAAAGACATCTAATAATAATTGCTTTTATGATTTTTCATTAAAAATGTCATTCAGCACTGGAGGCACTTTGGTTAGAATTGTAAATCAAATTAATAATAATTTATGTATTCGAATTTAATTTACATACTAATACCAAATTAATTGGTTATGTATGATATGTTAATTAAATTTAAATAAAGTGAACAAATTGGTTTCGAATAATAGAGGTAAAATGTATTGAAAATTGAGTGGAAACAGAGAGGATGAAACAGTGAATCATCAAAACCGATTTTCGACCCCTTAATTTCCTCAACCTTATCAAAGGCACTACACAATGACCTGCTTCCAAGTTCCACCGAACATTCTAACTGCCACTGAGATGCAAGTTAATGGACGTCGGTTTTCGATTAAGGAGTTGGATAAGCATTAGATAAGACCCATTAGACCGAAAATGCAGTTCAACAGAAACTTGCTCTTTTGATTTATAGTCATTATGACCGTTTCAACGACTTACATAGGTCATTTGAAAGAACATTTTCGAAAGAAAAACAATTAAAAATATATCTGAATTTTTGTTATTTGAGGAAAAAGAAATCTTGATTCGAAAAACATTTCTTCCAGGAAATAAATAATTCTACTGAATGGTAACAATTACTTTCAACCCTTTGCGTCATGATGGGTCGCTCAGCGACCCACCTTCTGTTTTGTGCTTTTGAGTATAACTTTATTATTCTTGACACCAAAAATTTACGAAAATATTTTTATACTTCTCCAGTACATGTACGGTCTTGCATGCTGGTTTTCAGATAGAAAATATTTAGTAGTTTACGAGAAAAAAATTCAAAAAGGTTCAAAATTTTAAATTTTTTAATGAAGATAATTTTTTATTCCTTAGATCCTAAAATATCCAAGGGTTGACCACATTTTGATGTAAACCTGAATTCAAGTATTCAAAAAAATTCAGAGTTCAAAAGAATTCGAAAAATTTCAAAGAATTCAAAATTATTTAAGGTGAATTCCAAAGAACGCAAAATAAGAATTTTAATTGAATTCAAAAGACTAATTTAAAGCATACATACAAGATAAATTCAAAAAATTATTCAAAGAATAAAAGATGAATTCAAAAGTATAATTCAAAGCGTACAAGATGAGCTCAAAAGAATTTGAAGAATTCAAAATAAGAATACAAAGTGAATTCAAAAGAATAAAAGATGAATTCACAAGAATTCAAAGAGTAAAAGGTGAATTCATAAGAATAATTCAAAGAATACAAGATGAATTCGAAGAATTCAAATCAAGAATACAAAGTGAATTCAAAAGAATAATTTAAAGAATACAAGAAGAATTCAAAGGAATTCGAACAATTCAAAATAAGAATACAAAGAAAATTCCAAAGAATAATTTAAAGAATACAACATAAATTCAAAAAATTATTCAAAGAATACAAGATGAGTTTAAAAGAATTCCAGATGAATTCAAAAAAATTCAAAGTGAATTTAAAATAAGAATACAAAGTAAATTCAAAAGAATAATTAAGAGAATGCAAAAGAATTCAAATGATTTAAAATAAGAATATAAACTTAACTCATAAGAATAATTCAAAAAATACAAGATGAATTCAAAAGAATGCAAAGAATTCAAAATAAGAATACAAAGTGAATTCAAGAGAATAATTTTAAGAATACAAAAGGATTCAAAGAATTCAAAACAAGAATATAGGGTCAATTTAAAAGAATAATTCAAAGAATACAAGATGAATTCAAAAGAATTTAAAGATACAAGGTGAATTCAAAAGAATTCAAGTTGAATTCGAAATAAGAATATAAGGTGAATTCAAAATAATTTAAAGAATTCAAAAGAATTCAAGGTTACTTCAAAAGAATACAAGGTGAATAGTCTTTACCGCTTGGAGTTTAAAATTTATTAATTTTACCATATTATAAAATTTTCAGTTTGGAATGTTGGGTAGTGGAATTTTTTAAGTTAAAGGATCTAAAAATAAAAACTCTACATTTTTGCTCTTTGATTTTAAAAGCGTTCAATTCTAAATGTTTCACATTTTTAAATTAAAAAATCTGCCCGGCCCCCTTCGGGGGCGCGGGCACATTCTCATCGCGCGCTTCGCGCGCCGCTCGCTTCGCTCGCAAA
>JBAGKK010041360.1:0-10502 GCA_037177015.1 Euceroptres primus | reverse complement strand
ATATATATCTTGTTGAAACTTGTGGTTTCCAAATTATAAATGATTAGAGAAAAAAAATTAGAGAAGAAAATATCGATATCTAATAAATGATTAATTTCATCGTTTATTCCAAATGAAACATTTCCAATTTCAATATTATTTGATTTGTTCTAATTGATGCTCCTTTTTTTCATAAAAAAATCTGTCAAGCATAAAATCAATATCAAGTTTTTCAAACTCTACTTTTGTATTATATCATTAACTTAAATTCATTTTGTCAAGTATTTAGTAACAATCTTCAAAGTTTGATAATGTTTTGAAACCATATTACTTTTATTAAGCACATTAAATTGATTTAGCCTCACTTGTAAAAAATAAAGTAAATTCTGTACGTCTTGCTGAAAAGTTAAGTAAGACACTGGGCTCGATATATTTATAGCTTTTGACGTCAGAGTAAAATTAAATCTGGTTCCACGTGATTGTAACTTCTGCCGTGGGGTGGTGATTATGTAACATAAGAAGGATGTAATTGAGGTCATTGTTATCTGACTTTCGACCCTCCATCCACAACGGATCATTGCGAAGATTATTGGCAAAGGGATCTTGAAATCTCTTTGAATGAGTTTTACTGAACGTTTCTTTCATACGTTACTATCCTTTCTGGTTTTAGTTGCACAATAAAACGTCGATCCTCAATTTAACACTGAATTTTCCTCAAAATGAGTTGCTACAAGAATGAGACTCGAAAACAACTGAAATCACAATGAAATTTTCAATTGTTTTAAATTATTCAAAATGAGATGCAACAGAACTCACCCCAATGGTTTTCTGTATCTGGTCAAAAGATTTCAAACAATATTGACCAGTTGTATCTGGTCAGAAGGTTTCAAACAATATTCTCGTTAATGGAAGTAATAATAAAAAATGAGGAAAAATGAGCGTCTATTTTTCAAACTGATGAATATAAATCTATGCAATTTGTGTCGTGCTTGACTGATTTGAATACTTATTGAGCACATTCATTCGCTCAATTACAGCCCTCAGTCTGCAGAAGAACATGCATGAAACATAATTTCTAAATGCAGCAATGATCTCGTTGTGTCACGCAATCGGTCTCGTTTATATGCATTTTAATTTTCGTAATTGCCAAGTGTTTGTCGAAAATGAAGATCTTACACTTGTAGCCAGTTTGAGTCAATGTCATATGCATTTATCTTAAACAGAAATATGTAAATTTTTCTTTGGAATGTTTATCTTTGAAGTTATTTTAACGATGACATGCAATGCAAATTACCTCGTTGCACAATTTGAAATTGTTATTTGTACGGTCGACTAAGAACCAATCCTTATCGAAAAATGAATTTTCTGAACAGTACCAAAGTCTGGGGCTTAATATCTCTGTATTAAATATTTCTTTGATTAGGAATTTACATTTTTTAATGAACCACCTTATGCAAAGAAAATGAAAAAACTGAAAAGTATAAGAAATAGTATAAGAAGTATAAGAAATAAGATAAATAAATTTACAAATTTAAAATAAATAAATTTCTTAGTATAAAAAATAAGTATATACATGCAGTATATACAAATGCAAAATATACAAATAATAATAAGAAGAAGACCTTATGCAAAAAAAATTATGATCTTTGCAAACGTAAACTGCAAATCGCTTAACAGATTTTTTTGCAAAGATTATAATTTTTCTTTGCATAAGGTGGTTCATTGAGAAATGTAAATTCTTAATCAAAGCAAAATTGTTATTTCAAATTATCTATATTAGTTTCACTTTAAAAACAATAGTTTCATTGAATAATATATACATATGTCTGTGTATGTATTATTATCATTATTATTAATATTATTATTGCTTTTTTTGCAGGCTTGTGCACCAAGATATTTGTGGTTTGGCAAAGAGGTGTCGAAAAATCAATCGAATGCAGATAAAAGAGAGCCAATCGGCACTTGTTGGTTAACAAATTTTGTTAATGAATCTCTGGAATTTTCTCCTTGTCGAACAGGTGAGTGATAAATATATAAATAAAATTTTTGTGTCTGAAAACAAATCGAGGTCATTTGTATTGAATATCAAATAAAAAATAATTATCACTACGTTAAGAACTAGCAATAAGAAACTTTTAAGTAACTTTCATGAAATTGAGAAATTGAGCTTAGCTTCTTGTAGTATCTTCATGTCTGGTTTAAATCGGTTCTGAAGTGGCATAAATAAATCAACATTTCACATGTAAACACTTTCCTTCTTTTAGAAAAAAGCACTTAAAAGTTCAAAATGTATTCAAGCAGCTTCTGCTTTCAGTTATTTCTTTCTACTGGAAAGTAATTTCTAGATTAAAAATAATTTACAATTATTTAGGTTTTAAATTCTCATTATAAATCAGGTATTGCTTTGATTTTCAAATGATTTTATAAATTTTATATAAATTTCTCTCTGTAGATAATATTAATAGTTGAAATTTCACTAAGGCTAAGGTTTCATTAATAAGCGTGAGATAGAAAGTCCTTCTCCTTCAAGATTCGAGGAAGCTCTAAGAAGTTTAAGAGTCTAAGAACCGTGGAAAAGACATATGGCAGGTCCTTGGTCCTTAACCTAAGGTCACACTAAATACGATTTCGTAACAGGATACTTCCTGCCCGGAGGTCTGGTCTGGTCAGCCATAATAACAAAGTTATGGGTTGTTCGTTGTTTTATTTAGCTTTCTTTGATTTTTGGCGGCAAAATCCTAAAAATACGTTTTCTATCTTCACAGCCTTTAGGGAAATTAGCACCCGGAAATAAAAGTATTGAAATGATGATAGAAAATATTAAATAACTTGTTCAGCATTTATAGAAACTGTTTCCTGCTATAAAAATAAAGGCAACTTGCTATAACATTCGATGTTGGACTTGTGCACGTGCTTGAAGGTTCGGGTCTTCAAGCACTTCCGGTTTGAACTTTTACTGTTCGTTTACGTTCGAGTTACCACTTCTTTGATTGCTGTAAAGTTGTAAACCTCGAATTTAACTGCTTCAAAATTTCTAGTTTTTAAATGAAAATTGTCAATACCTTATATTATTCTAATTAAATCTGAAAGGTAGGTTTGCAGAAAATTTTTATAGATATGCTGAATTTTATGATATATACTGACTTAAAACTGAAGTATACTGAAGTAAAACATGAGAACATTAATATGAATAAATAATTGTATGGCTGATATAATTTATTCATGATAATAAATTAAAATATCTTGATTTTGAAGCTTTAGAGGAATTTATGCAAACTCTAGAAATGTGAACTGAAATTACCTAGTTAGATGTGACATCGTTTTAATTTCATATTTACTGCCACACGTCAGTTGAGAATTAAGGAAATACATTTTCTTGGTTTTATGGTAAAAGCAGTTATACCAATCAAACGTTTATTTCTTCGACGTCATCTACTTGATCTGCAGTAGCGGTCGAAGACCCACGACGTTCGACTGCATCTTTGCTAATTATGAGCGCATGTCTGTGTCAAGCTAGTGATAGAATAATTATTTCCTGGGAAACTGTACTATCATTTTGCTGACTTTTAATTTAAATTCAACTCAATTAAAAATGTACAGTTAGTACTTATAACAAATATTACCTAATATTATATAATATTACCAAATATTGCCAAATATTAAAGCGTCATTTTCTATAAATGTTGAGAAACCGTTTATTATTCTTTAAAATTAATAGGTACACAAATAATAAAAGTTTACTCAAATTGAGTTTCCAGAAATGTATAATATTAAAGATTTCGAAGTGTTCTGAGATCACCGTTGGGAAATCCAACTTGGGCGATGTCAAAATTAAGCAATTCGTAAGGCTGATAACACAGAAAGTGAGAAAAGATAAAGAAAGAATGTCTGGAAGAAGAGGAGAGCATAACCAGAAAGAAAGATATTCCTAGAATCGTGGAACTATTTTTCTGTCTCACAGATGTTGAAAGGAGCCGACTTTTGGGACCTACATCTGTTCCCAAAAGTCCCTAAATTTTCGATTCAATTTTTATCTGTAGCTTGCAAAATTATTGAATGGATTCTACCCAGGAAAAAAAAGTCTAATTTATGTCACAACTTGTTTTCGGTGTACTTTGTCTTCATGTATTGAAGTTTATCCTTCTTTCTCGGATCTTAAAAGTGTTACAGCTTGAATTAAGCCCAATTTTTGGCTTGAAACAAGACTTTTTTTTGCAGTGTAACTTTTTTTTTGCAGTTTGACACTTAATGTTTGTAAACTAGTTTTTTAGAAGCTTTAATTTATAGAAGCTTTATTTTATTTATAGAACCTTTCTATAAATAATTGTTTTTTTTTAAGAAAAAACAAAAGTTGTGAGTGATTTTCAATTGAATTTCCATCTTTACAGTTGATGTGTTAAGGTACACAATTCAGTGTACAATCAAATGGTGGACGATCTTTTAACGCGTACACGCACGCTTTGTAACCTTTTCTGGATAAAACTCCCGTTTGTCTTGTCTGTCAGTCCGTCTTTCTGTCTGTCGTTTATCTATCTCCCTGACTATTCGCCTCGCGAACGTCGGCAAATTAAACGGGGCGATTAGCGGCCAGAAAGCGGGACTCGTAGCTCGCGAAATTCTTGGAATACAATTTTATACGGAAATCAGTATAAACCTGAGAAAAGTGGGGTGAAATATCGATAATGATTGTAATGAATTAAACTTAAACTCATTTCTCAAACTGATATGCAAAACTTAGAAAATGCAGTTTATTTTAATTCCAGTACATATATTTCTTTGATATTTTTAATTCCAGTACAGTATTTTATAGAAAATAAGTAAACAGAAAGCCATTAAGTCCAACCGATTAATAAAAAGTACTAATTATAAGGCGCCAAGATCTGGACTTAATGTTGACTTAATAAGGCTAATGAGCACTTGATTTTAGTAGAATTATATTCATGTGGATTGCAACCATCAACGTGTACGTTTCTTTCCTGACCTCAGTGACCGTTTTAAATAATTAATTATTAGTTATTGCTTTTGCTGAGTCGTCGACACGCATCGATTGTTTATTTTCTTTTGAACTCTGCAGACTCGAGAGCAAAGCAGCACAGATAATTCTCCAGATCGTAAATTTTTGCTTCAATCATACGTCAAGGATTGAATCCTTTCCGGCTCGTTAAATGTGGTGGGTAAAAATGATATGCGAAGTGCCAAGTAATGTTCGTTTTAAGCATTCTTAATGCGGAACAAAAGTTGGTGAAAGTGAACAATTATAAGACGAAAAAGGATTCTATAAAAATCCGTAGAAGAAACATTATTTTAGTTCTTATAGTATACGAGTAGTTAAAGAATGTAATTAAAAAGCCATTACTAATTACTAATTAAGTGGTTCCAATTATCAAAGGTCGTCTGTTAATGGAGACGCAGCGTAAAATTCCCTTGTCCTAATTTTTGTTTGACCGAAATACATGTTACCAAATAATCATTTGTAATAATTTTTATCTATCCGAATAGCCATTTGTCATGATTTCTATTTATTCGAATGTTCATTTGACATTATTTTGTTTTAAAAAAATGAATAATTTCTATTTATCCAAATTATCATTTGTCATAATTCCTATTTGTCCTAATTTTCGTTTTTCTTAATTTTCATATAGCCATTTGTCCTAATTTTCATTTGCCCAAATAGCCATTTCTCATAATTTTAAATTATCTGAATTTACATTTATCAGAATTTTTATGTATCCAAATAACCATTTTCATAACTTTTTTATCCTAATTTTCGTTTGTTATAAATTTCTTTTATTCGAATTAACCTTTTTGTAATTTTTATTTGCCCTAATTTTCATTTATTCTAATTTGCATTTGTCCGATTAGCTATTTTTTATAATTTTTATTTATCCGACTCGCTATTTGTCATAATTTTTATTTATTCGACTCGCTATTTGTTATAATTTCTATTTATCTGAATCGTTATTTGTCTTAATTTTCATTCGTACTAATTTTCATTTATCCGAATTGTCATTTGTCATAATTTTTATTTGTCCTAATTTTCGTTTGTCCTAATTTTCATTTGACCTATTAGCCATTTGTCATAATTCTTATTTTTCCTAATTTTCTTTTGTGCTAATTTTCATTTGTTATAATTTTCATTTGTCCTCATTTTCGTTTGTTCTAATCTTCATTTGTCCTAATTTTCTTTTGTCCTAATTTTCATTTGTCGAACAGGCATTTTCCATAATTTTCATTTTTCCAATTAGTCATTTATCATAATATTTATATATCCAAGTTGTTATTTGTCATCATTTCTAATCATCCGAATCGTCATTTGTCATAATCTTCATTTGTCCGATTTACCATGTGCCATAATTTCTTTGTAACCGAATTCTCATTTGTCCTAAATTTCATTTGTACGAAAGAACATCTGCCCTAACAATAACGGCGCGAAATTCAAATTCAACAAATCAGAAGTTTAAATTTGAATTTCGCGCCATTCTTGTTAGGGCGGATGTTTTTTCGGGCAAATGAAATTTAGGACAAATGAGAATTTGGTTACAAAGAAATTATGGTACATGGTAAATCGGACAAACGAAAATTATGACAAATGACGATTCGGATAAATAGAAATTATGACAAATAACAATTTGGGTACATAAATATTATGACAAATGACGATTCGGATAAATCAAAATTATGGCAAATAGCTCTTCGGACAAATGGAAATTAGGACAAATGAAAATTAGGACAAACGAAAATTAAGACAAATGAAAATTAGAACAAGCGAAAATTAGGAAAAATAAAAATGATGACAAATAGCTATTAGGGCAAATAAAAACTAGGGCAAAGGAAAATCAGGATAAATAAAAATTATGATAAATGGCAATTCAGATAAATGAAAATTAGGATAAATGACGATTCAGATAAATAAAAATTATGGTAAATAGCGAGTCGGATAGACAAAAATTGTGAAAAATGGCGATTCGGACAAATGAAAATTAGGACAAATAAAAATTACGACAAATGTCAATTCGGATAAATGAAAATTATAACGAAAGAAAATTTGGACAAAATGATGAAAAATGGTTATACGGATACATAAAAATTCTGATAAATGTCGATTATGATAATTTAAAATTATAACAAATTGTTATTCGGACATATGAAAATTAGGACAAACGAAACTTAGGACAAATGGTTATTCCAGGAAATGAAAATGAGGAGAAACGAAAATTTAGGACAAATAAAAATTGTAACAAATGATAATTCGGATAAACAAAAATTATGGCATATGGCGATTCGGATAAATCAAAATAACGACAAATGACCATTCGAATAAAAAAAAATTATGGCGAATGACAATTCAGATAAATAAAAATTATGGCAAATAATTATTCGGTAACATTAATTTCGGCCAAATGAAAATGATGACAAGTGAATTTTGGGATTTATTCATGCGCCTCCTGTTAATGGATTGTATAATAATATATAAATGAAAAAAGAAACTAAGGGATGAATTATGACTTAATGATGTTTTATATTGAGATCTACTTTTTTCGAAAGTTTTATAAAGCTTTTTTTTATCATTTAATTTTCTTTCAAAGGAAAAATTAACGTGCCAGACCTGTATAAAAATTAAAAACCTTTTATTTTTATTTGAAAGAATGTGTTAATCTCCAAGTGTAAAATAAATCGACATTGATTGGCACACTTTCTTAAGACGGTTAGTTTACGTGTCACTTTCGCACTGACTGAGAAACATTGCGTTCAAGTCGCACGCCATTACTATAGTAGTAACTGTAAAGCACAGTAGCTTCATTTATTCAACGCAACTCAGCATATGCACACACACGCTTAATCGCCTTGACGAGTTTTATGATCGAATTTCTTGAATGGAATCGATTTCATAATTATCATACTGTTATCTAACTTTGGGATTGAGATTTCATCTTTATTTCCTTTTAAGCTTCACTTTGATGAGAAGGAAAATGAGCGTTTAACAGGGACTAGAATTATATAAGAGTTGAATAAAGACAGTATTGTTATGTGGAAGATTATTTATAAATCCTTCATAGAATGAATTAAAATCCACTTACTTGATCTTCATTTCAAAACAAAAATATTTTAAAATTAAAAAATATCTTTACTAGAAAAGAATACCACTTTGCTTTCTTCAATACAAATTGGTAAAAATATACAACATCAAATAATCGTGAATATTATTTATGGAGGGTCAATGTAATGAGAACATTTCAACTGACACATTTCACGAATAAACTTGTAATTAATTCGAGTTACAAAATTATAACTTTGGCATTAAAGTGAGGAGTGTTATTTTCTCTCTCCTTTCAAGGAAAATAAATTGTGTCAATATATGGTAAGATTTTTCAAGCACTCTGCACGATGAGAATTAAATAGAAAATCATCAATTATTAAAATTAATTACGTGATGAACACGAAGTCGGAAACCTTAGCGTGTTGCGAGGATAGATGCGTGCAACTTTAATTACTGTTATCAAGTAAGCAACATTTCATTGAACGAAATGAAATGTGACAAATATGATCTTAAGATTAAATATTATAGACTGAAAATATGAGTTCTACTGCATTAAAATATATATTTGATCAAATTTTCATTCCAAATTTTTAATATTTAATGTCAAATATTAAAATATTAAAGAATTTAAAAATGTTTATCTGATTAAACTGAGCAATTAAGTATATTGCTTTGCAAATTATTGCTCCGCTCAAAAATATTTTTCTTATAATGAGTTCATTTATTTTTTTCGTAAATAATTTATATCAGTTTTTCTTATTCCTTTTTCAAATATGCGGAGTATAATCTTAAAGTATCATCTTAAAAATGTACACGTATTAGAGTTGCACAAATAATCGTTATGTCAACCTGAAATAATCGTGTAACTGCTCAGAATGTAGTGGCTACCGATTCGACAAAATGAAACGATAACTCAGCAAAAACCTGACATATTAACTCGATTACATTGACGACACGAAAATATCGTTCCATAAAAAGTAATGCAACAATTTACTGAATCTGAAACGTTTTCTCGAACGTTGTGAAATGTTTATCATATATGCAATACATGTATGTTTGTTTTGAATTTAAAAAAAAAATAAAATGTTAATTGAATTCACAATTAAAAACTTAATGCAAAAAGAGGTTATCGAGAAGCTTATGTAATTGAAAATAAATTATTAAATTTAACTAAAAAGGTTTAAAAGCTATAAAAAATATCAAATAGTTTAGCCTATTGTTATTTACTGTGAGAAAATTGTAAGAAACGAAGGCAAATTATTCACTTCTCGAGAGGTGGCTGTTTTTCTTTCCATCTAAACGCTGCAAGATTATACCAATTAGTTTTAAAGACTGAAGAATCAATTTATTTTTCTGTAGGCGAGTAATTCCCACTTGTTGCCCTTTTTTCATTGACTTTTTCCGGAACGTCAATTCACTGATTGATATAATTGCGTGACTGGCAGTTCAGCTAAGTACTAGACTTTCTATCAGTGTAAGTGTACATGAACATCAATAAACATATGCAAATTTACACTGTAAAAAGTTTTTCGGAAATTTTTCCGAAAAAAGTTTGCCAGCTTATAACCCGAATATTTTGAAATTTTTCCTAATGCATTCAGAAATAATTCCGAAATGTAGTTGAAGATTTATTCGTACAATCCCCTAAGCTTTACAAAATATTTCCTAACTTTTCGAAAATTAATCAATATATTCGGAAAATTTTCCAATATTCTCGGAGAAATTACACATTTTGCTCGGAGAAACTACACATTTTGCTCGGAGAAACGTATATCTGACCTTTTTCGGAAAAATTTCATACTATTTAGTCTTCAAAATTTCCAAAATTGTTTACAATGATGGAGATAGGAAATGGTTGAACTCCCCGGATATTCATTATTTGAAATGCTGTATCTATTACTCAGGTTCAAATTGCTTTAAAATGTGACAAATATTAAGATTTCATCATGAACAACTATCACCAATTAATCAAAGCATTGAATTAAATATTTTTTAAAACTAAATCCTACTCAGTTTTTGTCACTGGAAGATAATTATCTGATGCAGTTGTAAATTACAGTGATCATTTTGAGATCAAGGAAGTACATTTCGTCTATATGGGAATAATTAATAAAATTGGAGCAATTCTTGTACAAAGGGTGGGATATGCGATAATTTTTATATTATATCATGAAATTAGTCGAAAGGGTATTACGTGAGTTACAGAGATAGTCTCTGGCATCAGCACATCGGCCCGGCACTGACCCTGCCAGTCTGCAGTGTATCAGGTTATTTTTAAACACGCCTCCGTAATTAATTTGCTACTGCTGATGGCCACGGTACCCGTTTCTAATTAATCCAAGGGTCACGTAATTAACTTCATTAGATATCATGAATCACTATAATTTCACGGACATTGTAATCATGTCCAATGTATCAATTAAATTACTAAAAAAAAAATATAAAACTTAAGGAAATGTTATCTCGGAAAAAAATAATTATTTTC
>JBAGKK010041349.1:0-10503 GCA_037177015.1 Euceroptres primus | reverse complement strand
AAAAATTGGGGGTTTGGACTTAGACAAATTTCAGAGGCAGTCGGCCATTTTCAAAGTCGTTTATCCAATACCCTTAATGTCTAATAAATCATTGAAGATGTCCATCGATGGGTTGCCTTCAGTTACCTTCGACGTGTAGCTCTGGTTCGGTGATCGGTGGTCGATCTTGTGTTGAAACATCCTGATACGGAATGTGCGATGTCTCAGCTTTGAAGATAGTGGTACCTTTATTGACAGATACCTCATTGTTGCTCAAGTTAATCAGTGGCATCGCGAGGTCGTTGCGATCACTACCGATAACCTTCACACAACAAACGGAATCGAGAGCTTCAATCCACTCACGCGCACGATATGTTCCCAGCTCCCCATCAAATATTTCTATCCTCTTACTGACGTCGGGCATCGCATGACAACTTGGAACTGATTGAGTTTGCGCTTGAGTTCGCGCGGTTACGGGGGGCTGTCCTAGATTGAGATTTCCCAAGCATCGCCAGTTCGCGGCGACGGCCGTCTTCTAACATGGTCATCATTATTTGTTCCAAGGGGAAAAGGCTTGCTGCCCCACGTTTGGCAGAAGAGGATTCTGCTGGTTATCCGCAATAGGTTGAATGCCTGAAACTGGTGGGTTTAGAAACTTGAATAAATCCTGACGAACTCTTATACTCTGTCGGCCGTCGAGCGTCGGGCATTTCTGGGTCGATCACGTGACTCGGCCCTATCACGTCCATCTCGCTCTCTCGGGGTCCACCCTCCCTTCCGCGTCCTACTCATTGTGGTCTTCTTTGAAGGTTTTCATCTCCGGATAGTTGAACCCCTTGAAGCTGATCTTGATGCTGTTGCAGGAAGGCTTCGAATTGGTCGGCTGGAATTCCCGCTCGCCTAGCTGCATTCATGATTATGAATTGGTGGTAACCTCTAACTATCGCTCACTTAGTGGGAAACACCGAAAGGCGTGATCGACGCCATCTTGGGAAAAACGCGACGCTCGATTTTCAAATTCCGATTTATGCGTTTTCACTCCAAGCATGTGGTTTCAATCACTGTGCATGGGGCACTTGGGTATCCAAGACTAATTGAATCCCACTTCTGAAGTGAAATAAACTAAAAACCTGACTATAATTGATTATGCGAAACAACGAGGGTGGGGAATTCAGACATTGAATTCAGAATTCAGAATAGTAAACTTGTAAATGTGTTTAGTTGAAACACTTGAATTATATAAGGAAGTTAGAATAAAGCTTGCACATTAACTTTTAATTCGCTCGTTTCTCTCGCACGGTTTAACGCGGTTATTGGTACTTCCGCTTTGCTCGTTCTCTAAATTTGGCAAATGCGTCCTCTAATCTATTTCCTGGCGTGAATATTTAATTTGACTTTCGATTAATTATTAAACGCTATTACGCATTTAAAGTTGGTTAGTCCCATAAGCGCACGTGTTATATTTTTTCTTCAAACACAAAATATATCCACTTCATGATACTTCCGGAACATAAGTATGATGTCATCAGAGAGTCCTGCACGGACCGGAAAGGGCCGTGTAGCCCAACTCACGGGTTGCGGACCTTGGTTCAAGTCGACACGCGAAGAAACAAATGTCGACAGCCCAGCTGAACTCGCAAAATGTAATGGCTGGGCGGCCCAGCCCGGTCTTGTTTGTTTGTTTCTAAATAGTTATTTAATATGTTCAGAGACTAGAATTATATAATGGTATATGTCACTAATCTATAATAATTATTTAACTCTAGTCTCTGATATAGTAAATAACTATTTAGAAACAAGAACGGGCCGCCCAGCCCTTACATTTTGCGAATTGATTTCCTATTAAAAATCCAAAATCGATCATTTCGACCTTCATTCACAAAAACACGAATATCTCCGAAACTACGGATCGACAAAATAGGCCCTTTTCTTCTAGAACGTCACAAATAATGGATATTGTACGTAATTCAGAAAATTGTATCGAAAACATTTATGAAACATTGTTTATTTGAGAAAAACTTTTGTGGACATGTAACACTTATCTACATTTTGCTGTCAAGAACAGAGTAGATATCTTAATAACCAATACTATGAATATTACTATTAAAAAACTCTATCACTAATCCTATAAGATGTCTTATTAGACGGAGAGTTGGTGACGTTTTTTGTCAAGTAATAGTATAACACTCAGTTAGTGGAAAATATAACACCTATATGTGGGAAACGACCCTTCTTTAGAAAGCCATAAATGTCAGACCCCCTCCCCCCTGCGTTTAGACACCTGAGGCTGGTGAAAAATTGGAATTCTCAAATGATAGTATAATAGTAAATTTTCATCCAGGATCAAGTATTGACAGGGTGTCTACTCACCCTGGAAAACCTGGAATTGTCAGGGAATTTTTTTATACCTGGAAAAACCTGAAAATATCAGGGAATTTTTTTCAAAGTCAGGGAATTTTTTCGAGCGTACTGAAATTTTTTTTCAATTATAACAAAATTAAATAACGATATTTACAAGGACTGGAAAATATATTATTTGTAATAAACTCGTGACATTATATATTTATTCCGATTTAAATTGAACGCGGGAGAGAAAAAAACGAAAAGCTTTGGAGGTAAAAGAACTTGGAGCGAAACGTAGGAAAATTCTGGAACAAGCACAAAAAGAAGCCATCGCACTTGAAGAAAAAATTGCAGAAATAAAAAATTAACCAGAACAGAATATATTTAAGAAAATATTTAAATGTTTTATTCCTAACGTTATTTCTTTATATTTAAATGTTCTATTCCTAATGTCATTTTCTTTAAAAATGTTGTTTCGTTCGTAAACGAAGAGAAGTTATTTAATTTGACTGTGTTTTGTATTCTCTATTACATGGTCATGTAGATTTTGTCACAAAACACCATAAGTACTCTTATAGCATTACGTATTAAATAAACATTATTTTGAAATACATATTCTATTTCACTGTTTTATCATCCGTCATATTTTTTTATAAATTTAATAAATTTAAATAATTATAATTTAAACTTTCACATGTGGATAACAAATGGGGTTACTCAATTATTAGATAATGCTTTAATGGGGGCGGGGGTGTTATAAAATTCCGTATTCCATACTTGAATGGCCAAAAAATGATACCTGGAAAAATCTAGAAATACCTGGAAAAATCCTGGAAAAGTCAGGGAATTTCTTTTCAGGATTTGAGTAGACACCCTGATTGATGTCCCGAATTTATGATATTTCAATCGCCAGACCAGCAGCATCCGTCTAACATATCACCAGACTTGATGATTTAGTGTGGGTTTCGGGGGTTGCCTGAATGTCCTCGCGTAAATCGGATGTCTCTCAAACGTAAACAAATTAGGGCCGTATGAACTATTTCTGTTTGATTTTTGTCACGAGTGAAAAATATTTTTTAAATATAAGTTTAATTTACTGTTAAGTTTGATTTAGTTATTATTTATTAATAATACATAACGCATAACCAAAACATTGAAAACGAACTGATGCTAACCAACGGAATTCTCCGCGTAGACTACTGTGCCACTACTGCGCACTTTGTTGCTACGGTACTTGCGCAACTCCGCTGAGCACCGAGCTCAGCTTTCTCGTTCTCTTGGACCCCTCACCCATGACAAAAAATCCTGAAAACCGTATATCGGTCCTAAAAAAATCGGAGCTCGAGTGTATTTTCAAGGCATAGTATAAGGTCTGGCTTTTTTATGTCATGAAGAATAGTATTCACATGTAGCACTTGTAAAACTATAATTTTCAAGGTGTTAGCAACAGAATTTTGATCTGTCGTTTTACAAGTGTACATGTGAATACTATTCTTCGTGACATAAAAAAGTCAGACCTTATACTATGATTTGAAAATATATACTTCTTAATTAGTAATTATCAAGTCTGGCGATATGTCAGTCAGATGCTGCTGATTTGGCGATTGAAATATCAGAAACTTGGGACATCAATACTTGATCCTGGATGAAAATTGACTATTATACTATCACTTGAGAATTTCAATTTTTCACCAGCAACAGAGGTGTCTAAATGCAGGGGAGAGGGGGTCTGACATTTATGGCTTTCTAAAGAAGGGACTTTTCCCACATATATTATAGCCACTAACCAGGTGCTATACTATTACTTGATGAAAAACGTCACCAGCTCTTACTTAGACTATATGATATCTTACATAGTTTTTTTTACATAGATCGATTTGTTATTTATGGATTTTTTCGACCAATAATTTGCTTTCATAATAAATGATAACAATTTACCTATAATGAAAGAAATGTATCATAAATTAAGTTTAAGTAAATGTTTGAGTCTCGAAATAACAAGGCACTAACGTATAAGAAATTTGAGATAAAAACCAACTAGAATAAAGAAGAGAAGAAAAAATAAAGTTTTTATTATTTCCTTAGAAATACATTGTAGAACTCGAGTCTTCATCTTAAATTTATACTTTTTAACTTATTAACTTATTATTAACATACTTCGCATGTCGGAAAAAGAGGGAAATAAAAAAAATCGTTTTCATACGAAAGTAACGAAACTTAAAAGATTATTATTATCTTAATCTTAATTATTATTTGTCTAATCATTGTAAAATTAGCCGTGAATGTGAATTTATCAATATGATAAATTTTAAAAATGCGTCATGCATGTTTGCAATCTTACGTAGGAATCTTCATTTTTTATTTTTCGTTACATTCTGTAATAATTAGTTAAATTAAAATCAAATTTATTTTTGCAAAATAAAATTATTACTCTCCAATCAGATTTTAGAACTTAATTATTACTTAATGTCTTCTTGATTGAAGGATAATTATAAAGCCAGTCAATAAATCGATTCTGCATCACCAAATGTAGAAAAGATCGTTCAATGAATAACTGTCGCTGAAATGCTTCATGTACTCAAAAATAATCATTTGTTAAGACCTGATTAAGAGTTTTCAAAAAAATTTCAAAGCAAACTTTATTCATCTATTTTTTTGGATTAGAACTAAATTTAAAAATTTTTAAAATTCATGCTGAAAAATAATTTTAAAAATATGTTGAATGTAATTAAGTTTTGTAAGCTTAAATTAGAGACAATTTAACAACCCATAGTTACAGGAGTTAAATCTTTGGAGCTTGAAAGCTTTCTGAAGTTATTCCAAAGTTTTTATTTGAAAAATGGTAATTTGAAAATGTTGAGACGCGTTTGAGTTATTGAAAATTAATTAATTTAATTGCAATTTTTCGCTTTACGAAACCTCCAAAAGTTCTTGCAAATGTTTCCCCTCTTCTTTTTTCTTTTCATAATCTCGAGAAAATAATAATTCCTCAATTTTTGTAACCAATAAATAAGCCTCACCAGCCGACACTTCGATCGCATTAGAAATAAACTCGTGAGCAATTCTAAATTTAATCACCTCCGGCGAATTCTTTTCATCATCTTGTTTCTGATCCACAGCAAGTTCTAAACACTGGCAACCAAAATTGTGTATCGCGTCAATTAATTGTTGCAAACTATCAGCCAGTGGTTTCTTACCAAAATTATTGTTTATGGAAGACAAAAACTTTAGATACAACTCCGAGTATTGTGATTTCTTAATACTATTATTTAATCTCTTAATATTTTTACTCAAGGACTCATAAATGCTTTCATAAGTCTTCGTCATGTTCATCTTAAAAATCGACTTGGAAAGTCTGGACAAGCATTTTATCAAAAATGGAAAAGATTGCGGAGAACTAACATCTGAGAACTCTAAGCAAAGCAAACATGCTTCTATAGTGATTCGAACAAATTTGCCAAAAGCATCCATCTCGCTCTTCCACTTGAAAGCATCCCAATTAATTAAAATAATTTCCGAGCCGAATTTCGTGTATTCTAATTCAGTTGATCTCAAAATCAAATGCCTTAAGAAATCCTCATTCAAAAAACTGAAATCGTCCAAATGACCTCTGAGTCTTTCAGAAATTCCCTGATCTTTAACTTTATTCATTACGATAAAGCATCGCCTCTCGTAATCCTCCATTATGTCCCTAATATCTATTCCTTGCTTCGTTAAATGCCACAATGAAGCAAAATAAGGTCTGTCGATGGGTTCAAGGTAAATATTGATACCATCGAAAATCGTCTTTTTTATATCTGCATTAAACCAACTAGAATTATTCTGAATGCAGACCTCAGTCACTCTGATCAACATACATAATATTTCTCCATTCACATACTTTGGAAGACTAGTGTCTTTTCTCAAATACGACATCCTCTTCACAATCGCCTTCATCAGTCCATCGATTCTTAAATTTTCAGTGCACTTGGTTTGCATCTTGCGCACAGAATTAAGAACTGACTTTATGTTGGAGACACTAAAAGTCTCGGTCTCGAGATAAGGGATAAAAAGGTCGTTGAAAATTTCGTCAGCTTCGTACTTGTTCTCTTCCATAACTTGGACAAAGTGGGCAAACTTCTTAACATTCCATTCGGTATTTTGCAAGCACTCTCCTAAAGTATTTAATAAGAGTGTCTTTCCATTTTCAGTGCGAATTTTGAAGATTGGAGCAAGGAGGAAAAAATCGCCTGGGGATATCATCACGTGTTCGTATCTTGGGTGACCAATCACAATTTTCAAGAGAATCGTTAAAATCTTTTTAGGACTTTTAATCACCGATATTAGGATAAAGCGAAGATTCTGCGCAGATTTAAAGCTAGCGTTGTGGCTGATGAAATTCTCAAAGTTTTCTTCCGTTTTGTCAAGTTCCAAACTGTTGCTTCCATCATGATTTAGAAGAAAATCGATAGCAATAGAGTACAAATCAGTAAGGCTCTGTTTGAGAAGAGCTTTGGTTACAAAAGTATAGACTCTTTGCTTGTACGCTTCTTGGTCTGATTGTGAAATTATAGAATGAAGATATTCCAAAAGATATTGACAATCGTCCTTATCAAAATCAGATTCGTTCTTTTCAATACAATAAAAGATTGATACGTTCCAATCTTTGTATCTCTTCATCAACTCTTTAATGTACTCCTTATTGCCTTCAGCTTTGCTACACAATTTGACTAAACTCAATTCGGAGATTGGAACTTCTGGGTCTGGTTTTGAAGCCAATTGGTTCAAACACTCTATCAAGTGTTCGAATTTCGGTAACTTGTCATTATTCTTTAAGGCTTCTGCGAAATAAAAACAATCAATTCCAATAGATCTTTGGAGAGAAACGGAACTGTTTTCATAATTGATTTCCGCCCAATTAAGATAAGTTTTAAAATTGATCTCTTTTATTTTCTTTAAAAGAAGATTCATCAATTCTTGATTGAGGTCCCCTAAATAACGCTGCATAGCTTCTTCATTGCCTTGAACTAGAGATTGATTTCCGAAAGTGATTCTGAAAAGTTTTTCCTTTTCTGTGGATAGATTAATTCGGTCGATTTCCAAAGAGTCTCTAACCATTCTGAGAACTTTCTTGAGCACTATTCCGTACCTTTCATGTTTTTTCAAACCCGAGACTTCGCTGAGTCTGATTATTTTTTCACTGGAGAGGAGGGAAATCAATTCTTGGATAGCATTCACAAGTCTTTCTGAAAACTCTTCAAAACAGGATGTTTGTGATCCCGAATGTTTCGTCACGATCAACTTCTTGTAACCATTTGAAATCAGAGTTAGGAGAGTATTGAAAGCGCGATTGAAGTCTAGATTTTCAAAGCCTCTTCTAGAAATTTCTAAAATTTCGACGCAGAGATCAAGAGGAATGTAGAGAATAGATTCGGCTACAATCTCTTCGAATTTTATGTGCTGAAGAACCTCGAGGAATAAGTAGGGAGAAAGGGGTGGACACATATCCCCGAGATGTCCATTGGTGATGTCCTCAAGTAAATAAGTCTGAGATTTAAACTCGGTGTTGAGTACGAGGTACTTGAAGACCTGGACGCAGTCTTGGTTTTCGTTTAAATTTGGACCCTCTGTGGGAATTTTGAAGGTTTGAAGAAAGTCTGAAATTGACTCACATACTTCCTTGATGTGATTTATGCTTTCTTCAGTCGTTCGAGAGGTAAGGAACTTCAAATGCCCACATTCTTGATCTTTTTTTTGAAGGTAGATCTGGATTTTGTAGTACAGGTCATCCATTTTTCAAAAAGTTTCCGGAAATCTGTTGATAAAAAATTAATATGGATTTGTAATATATATTCTATGTAGGCATTAAAGCGGTTCAGTAGTTTAATTTTAGGCAAAATAGATTTTTTTTAAAAAAGGGGAAAATTTTTTTCTTTTTAAAATACCAAGAGAGACTATAAATGTGCAACATTTTTAAGAGAAAATTAAAATTTGATTAAGAAATAAAATTATATTTCATCTTTAGATATTAACCTTCATTATTCTTTAACGAGAAAGAGGAAAAAAATATCCCAGTTAATCTTTCGATGACTGCAATTAAACCAGCAATTAAATTATAAAAATATTATCAGAGGCTCTACAACATTCCCAAAAAATAATTTTAACGATACGTTGAAATTAACGAAACAGAGAAATTATAACAGCAAATATTTCCGAACAAAAAATTTTCCGACTCTAAAAATTTTTAACTTCTAAAATTGCGGACAGGTATTTAGATTTCTGAATTCTGAAATTACCGAATTTTTAAATTTTCAACAAAACAAATTCCCGAAATAAGTCTGCTGGAATTATCCAGAATCTTAAAAAATCCTCAAAATATTCCTCAAATTTCTAGACTTTCAGAAATTGTAGAATTTCCCAAAGTCCTTCAGAAAATCTTTTAACCTTTTCGTCAACCTTTCAGAATCTTCTAGAATATTTAAACTTTTCCAAATACTTGTAGATTTGATAAATCTTCTAAAATCCTCCACAATCTTCTAAAATTTTTAGTCTTTTAGAATCTTCCAGAGACTTGCTGATCCTTCCAAAATCTTCTAAAATGTCTTCAGCATCTAAAATATTTTAGGATCTTTTAAACTCTTATAGAGATGTCCAGACTCTTTCAGAGTCTTACAAAATCTTTAAAAACACTCCAAAATCTATTATAATTTTCAAAAATATTTTACTATGCTTCAGAATCTTTTAGAATCCTCTAAAACTCTTTAAATTCTGCTATACCTAAACTTTTAAAATCTTCTAGTCTATTCCAAATTTTTTTTTAAAGACTCAGAAAGTACACCGAATTTTAGGAATATTCTGAAAGTCTAGAAGATTCTTCAAGATTATGAAAAAATTTTGTACATTTTAGAGAGTTCTAAATGATTCTGCAGCATTCTGGAAATTTTTGAGTTCAGAGAGTATTCTTGAGGATTTGAGAAGATTCTGAAACAGTCTAGTATATTTTGTAAAATATTAAAGAATTTTGGGATATTCTTTAAGGTTTTATAAAATTATTATAGGAGAATCCAGAAGATTCTAAAAGATTATGGAAGAACCCAGAAGAATTTAGATGATTGTAGAAGATTCTCGAATATTATAGAGAATTTTTATATATTTCAGATAGATTTTGAAGATTTTAAAGGATTGGAGAAAATTTAGAAAGTCTTTTGTAGTTTTTGGAGGGTTTTAAAAGATTCTGGAAAATTTAAGTTTTTAGAACGTTAAGGATGAGTTCAGAAGATTTTTCGAGAATTTAGAACATTCTAGAATGTTTTGGAAAATTTAGATAGATTTTGGAAACATTTTTAAAGATTAAGAAGACTCTGAAAGAATCAGGGAGATTGTGGATCAGTCCGGAGTTCTAGAGAATTCTAACAGATATTTGAAAATTATGCAAGGATTTAGAAGAATCTGGAGGATTTTGAAAGAGTTTGAAGGATTCTGGAAAAAAAGTTTGAAAATTATGGAAAATTTCGGAAAACGTTGAAAGAGTTTGTAAATGTCATAGGTTTCTAATTCTCATAATTCTTGGAAAGTTAATCGGAACTTAGAACTTTGAATAAAAAAAAAGGAATAAAAGGGGGGAAAGGAATAAAATTCTCAAATAAAGAGACTTTAAGAGAAAATATAGAAAAAGTATAGAAAAGTTTCAAAGCGTGGATTTTTCAAAACTCACATTTTTGATTTCTTCTAATCTTGAAGTTTCAAATTTATAGTAACTTAAAAGTATAGTTCATTTCAAAGGGCATAGCAAGATAAGCATGGATAGCTGCCCCCGTCTGGATCTGGTTGATATTTTTACAGCAAGTTACCATTGATGGGAGATTAAATTTCCCAAAAGATTATATCTGAAAAAAAATTATGGGGGTAAGAAGAAAAATCGAAAATGATTTTTTTCTCGAGAACGGCTGAACTGATTTTGATGAAAAAAAATTTATGTTATGGGTTTTAATGCAACAATGTTACAAAAAAATTACGAAATTTAAAAAAAATACGGGTGAAAAAAAATTTCAAAATTTTTTTGAATTTCTTTATGGGATGCACTTGAGGTACTATCACCATTTTCTCCCTAAACAATCTCTATGTCTATACAGGGTTCGTTATAAAAGTAATGCGCATGGATATTTTTTGACGCGACTATACCACGCAGCGACCTCAGCCAGG
>JBAGKK010041338.1:0-10503 GCA_037177015.1 Euceroptres primus | reverse complement strand
AGTTTTCTACGTAAATTACTTCATTTAGGTAATTTACGTAGAAAACCTCGAGTGACGCGTCACTTCGCAACCCTGCCATCAAGTAATAACTCCCCCCGAAATCATGACATGGTGGAGGTCCGACTGTATTACTTTTTTTCGGGCAACTCTAAGAAAATACCTTTAGAGTCACGTGGTCCATCATGTGGCACATATGTAAACTGATCCTGGAAACGCACCTTTAAGTTAGAATACTGTCCGTCTGACTCCGTCTGTCACAATTCGTGGTCACAATGGTGATGCAAGATAAAAGTTCCGATTTATCTAACGAAAACACGGAAAATGTCGATCCAGAAGTACCGAAAGAGCAAAAAGAATATTCACTGGAAAGTATCCTTTCGTTTTTACAAGTAAAAGTAAAATTTGAGACATAACAGAGCTCTGAAAAACCATATGTCACTTTTATAACCTCAACTTATCATACGGTGTTTAATTAAATGTCTTTCTTTTATTTTGTTATGAGGCATTTTCCTCTTCAGTTTACACGCGTTACTTTCTAGTATTAAAATGATTTAGGTTTATAATTTAAATTTTATCTCATTTTACACAAAAATATTATGAAAATTTGATTACATACTCCAAAATAACTGTATATTAATATTACCCAAAGAGTTAACCACTAGCAATTATTATGTAGGGGCTGTAGGGGAGACGCTGTAATATTTTACAGTAGGTAATTTTAAATAATCAGAAAACGGACCAAGAATGTTAATAAAGTTTGTCATCATAAGGTTTCGACAGTAATTGTACATTACCAGACGAAGTTTTGTTTATTTACTATTAATAATTAATGTGTTAGAATTAAAAAACTGATTTTCTACAGGTTGAAAAAAATTTTGACTTTTCTATCTTCATAGTTTTCACTGAAATAAAATTTTTCCGGGTTATGTTTTTGTATTCATAACAAAGCTGGAAACTTTACGAACAATATACTTAGACGCCAACCTTTATTTTTCTACATATGTGAATTTTTGTTCACTTTTTATTTGACGTTGCAAAATCTAACAGTAGGTCATCGTAGAATTTTTCTCCCTGGATTGGCAGCAATGAAGAAACCCGATATTTACCGAATATAGTCGAAGGATTCCGAAGTGTTGAAGGTTTGATTTGGACTTTTTTTGGGTGATCAGTTTTTGTTATAATAAATATAAAGTACCTAAACGTTTAATAATAATAGTTAAACGTCTAGGGTTAAAAATAATATATAAAAAATAATATTTCTAGTGAAAAATATGGAATTTAAAAATGATGGCCATCGCCAGAATTTTTGATTAATTCTGTGGATATGTATTTCTTGCCGTTCTAAGTTTGGGTTAGTTTTATTAAAGGTTACATGTATTGCCAACCTCATGTATTTTCCGTCGACTAAAAATGTCAAAAAATGTAAGTAAAATGTTATTTGGTGAAAAAATGATAGTTTCGGACAGTTTTTTCTCATCAGACTTAGACTTAAAATCATCATCAGACTCATCAGACTTAGAAGTATATACGTGGTAATTTATAATTTTTTATTAAAAAGCCTTATTTTATCTATATCTTTTATATTATAAACGATTACCTATTTTTGGAAAACATGGAAAAATTCGTATCACTGCAACGTCTCATAAAATTGCTCAAAACAACTAAATAATGAATTCATTAACTTTCTTTTGTAGAAATATATAGTTAATTGAATATAACTCATTACTGGATCGACTGCACATGGATCGAACGCAACGTTCACGCTTCACTGATTCTGTCTCCCCGCCGAGCGTCCCTTGACCCGGCCTACATCGCTCGGGCAGTCAGGGCCGCCAGACGTTGTTTACATCACGACTCTGCGCATTTACTTTTGTACGTTCACAGACTATATACGCGGTCCTGAATTGGATCGAGAACACTCTACCCCCGAGCCGTGCTGTCGATCCAGTAATTAGTGTATAAGCTTCGAAAAAGTGCAAAAAACTTCAGTTATTTATTTAAATTGCAATATTTATACACCTTACAAATTTACACTAACTACTGTAGAGCGGTCTCCCCTACACCTGAATTCAAGGTAAATTCAAAAGAATTCAAAGAAGAAAGATGAGTTCAAAAAAATACACGGTCAATTCAAAAGAATTCAAAGAATTCAGAAACAAGTGTACACCTAAATTCATTAGTGCGGTTAATCCCTCGATATTACCTAAATTATTTTTCCTTAAAGTTCACAATATCGCAAATGTTTTAAAGTACTAACTGAAGCTCCAAACTACAAAAATGACAATGTTTTATATTGTATAAGAGTAATTTAACACAAATTTTATTAAAACACGAAATGAGGTTCTAAAGAAATAGAAAGGAAACCTGTAAATCTTTCCGTTCCTTTTTAAATTGTAATTGATGAAACTTAAAACTCTTGATATAAATATTTCCTTAACGGATCGTCAGTTTTGAAAATCATAAAGGAAGCCCAACAGCAGCATGGTTTACGACACAGCGACTACCAACGATACAGGGGTTACTGTTCGAGGCGTCTGCGACGGCTTCGAAAAGTTCTCAAGATGCCCCAGGGTGATAGACGGCACTTCAAACGACGTGATGTCAATTCAGGAATGGTCAGTGATGACAAATTTCTTCAAGTTCCGCTGATTATGTCTGAGAGAGCTTGGAGTTACGCCATGCAATTGCGTCAAGAATCCAACACGGAGCCAAGAAAAAAGTTTCACTTGATTTCACGACTGAGGAAAGCTGCAACCTATTCTCTTCAGTTGCAAGAATTAATAGAGGTACGAATATCTGTGATAAAAACTTTATAAATTTCACTTAAAAGTTTTAAACTTTTTCAATTTGAAATGATTAATAGCGACTGAAATATTTTCTTTCAGAATGTTAATTGCAATGCACGCACGAAGCTAGAAGCGCAGGCCTACGTCGCTTGGATCCACGGATCGCTCCACTTTGAGCTCCAATTATGGAATCCCGCAATGGAGAATCTGAAGAAGGCTCAAGTCGTCTACGAAAATCTAGCTGCCGCCTTGCCAGAGGCCGAGCAGATAATTTACAAGGCTCGAGTGGAAGAGCTGGCACCAAGTTTGAGATACTGCGCTTACAACATTGGCGACACTTCCGCCATCGACGACCTGATGCAGATGCGAGGTCAACTCAGCGGAGAATTATTAGCTAGCTTAGATGCTCTGATAGCTCAAACTAGAGAGAAACAAACAAATACTGAGGAAGTTATGTGGCGTGGAAAATCCTGTGGCTCAATTCCACCAAGTGCAGCAGCGATGTTGATGGCTGACTCGCAATTAAACCAGACCTTGGCTAAAGCCAGAGATCAGCAAGCTAAAATCGATCTTCTGCAGGCTCATTTGAGAGATTATAAAGAGAAAATCAACATCGTTCGTGATATCTTTAAGGCAGAATTGAAGAACAAGGATCAAGCGACTGCTCCTCTGCATTTGGTAGCGTATTTGCAGTATATCAGACTTTCGAGGACTCTGGAACGTAATTTAGCGATGGTGAAGAAGGAAGAATCTGAAAAGGCGAAGCCTTCAAGCATCGTTAGATTGTATGAAGCAGCTCTTCATAATTTAGTAGAGATATCTCAACTCCAGGATGATGAATCGTTCCTGAAAGAACAAGAGGCGAAGACAAAGGCTTATCGAGCCTTTAGATGTTTCTATATGGCTCAATCGCTGGCGAACGTTCATAGGTGGCGAGATGCTATGGTTTTGTATCAAAGGTCCCTGCAACATGTTCGAGATGCCCTTCAATATGGATCTATTCTTCCGAAAGAGTTGAAAGAGTCTTTGAGTAAATTGGAGGCCTCAATTGAAGGTGCGCAATATGCAGCTCACGCGCATAGTGTTTTGGAGGAGGGTCAAGAAGAGGATTCTACAATGAATAAACAAGTCAAGAGTAAGAAACCGCTGTCGGAACGACTACACGAGTATAGAGAAGATCCTTCGTTACTCAGCAAGCAACCTAATGTTTACAAAATGCCACCGCCGATGCAAAGCATTCCTTGTAAACCCCTGTTTTTCGACTTGGCATTTAACATGGTCGAGTTTCCAGATTTGTCCAACAAGTTCCAAGACCAGGGAAAGAAAGGTCAAGGAAGCCTTACTGGACTCGTCAAAGGTCTCTGGGGTTGGGGAAATAAATAAATTGTCTATTTGTAAGCCTACAATTTTAAAAGTTAAAGGGTTCAATAACCATTGTAGCATTGCTGCATTTATATGTAATAATTAAAGTTTCATTTTGTATTCCGATTTTGTTCCGACTCGAAAGACTTGAAAATGGAGAAATTATGTACAATGTTGTTTATATCGATTGATTACTCAAATATAAAGGTTGTAATGAAAATTTGAAGAGTGCAATCTCTAAGGTACGAAATCGGTTGTCCCTGATTTATTATGTAAGATTTCGAATTTTGGAGGTTGGATTAAATATTTTTTTTAAACGTAGTTCTTTAGATAAACAATCAATTTTAATAAATTCTAAATTGAAAAATTTTTAGTTAATATTGAAACAGAAAATTAATAAAAACAAATTTAAAAGTAAAGAGGAACATGGGAAATTTTCTCTAAATTTTGTTATATGAAAATATGAGTTTTAAAAATCTCAGGTTCCACAAAGACTTGATTCGTCACTGGAGTTACGACTTATTTACTGATTAGTTTGATAATAATTTACCAGAAAATTATAAAATACAGTCGGACCTGTACATTTTCAATTGTACCATTTCAATTTCCCTTCGTCTGGTGCCCCCACCACTAGTCGCTACCATACACTATGGTAGTTTGACGCTTGCGCAGATAGTTTACACGCCCCAAGTATACATACGTGTATGCGCAAATGCCCACTGTGCAACTTCAATTTCCCCTCAGAGGGAGCTGTATCATTTCAACACTCCCCTCGAAATCTTGAAATAGTACAGGTTCGACTGTAGTAGTGCCTTGAATTAGACGGATTTATAAGATAACTGTGTAAAGGTGGTAGTAATCGATGGCCTTTGGTTCAAAGGCCATCTTTACACAGTGATGTTGCAAAATAGTGAGGGGCCTCCTGAGCTCAGTAGTAAATTTATATTTATTTAGATATATGCGTATATTTTTTATATGTTGTTTTAATTCTTTAAAGAGCCTCCTAAAAAATTTTGCGAGGGGCCTATACGTTACTAGTTACCTCAATGCTTAGCTTCAGCCTATAAAATCTTACTTTATTCTGCAGTGATTAAGACTGGTTGCGGGGAACTTGAAATGGTAGAAGTTGAAATGTGGAAGTTTGACTGTATTGCGACGCCGCCAGTTCAAGCCAGTTGAACACTTGTGCAAAATCATTACTTATTGAGTTATTAAGTCTAAAAAAAAGAAGTGTACGTCAAAAACATAAATTTATAAGAAATTGGTTCAAAATTGTACATTCCGAAATTTCAATTTAATTAATATATTTGGAAATAGTCAAGGTAACAAGTCTTAATAAAATATAAAAATGGAAGAGCATCTGAAGGAATTGGCCTTCGATTTTTTCGAAGTCGGTGCAATTAAATTCGACGAATTCGTGACAAAAGGGGGTATTAAAACACCTGTATATATTGACTTGAGAGTCCTAATTGCACACCCAAAAATAATGGTGAGTTTTCCTGTAATATTAAACAAGTAATATGGTTTTCACTGATATCGTTACTGATGCTGAGAAAATTTTCCGTTAGAAGTACCTGTTGATTTTGTTGAGCAAAGTGCTTTATGAGTACACAAAATTAAAAGTTTGAATTTAAAATATCAGTATATTCAGTAGTTTAAACTTTAAATTAAATTTAAAAAATTAAAAAGGATATTTTTTTGTAGAAAAAGCTCTCAAAGGCTTTATGGGAATTTTCAAAGAGTTTATCCAAAATAACACAAATCTGCGGAGTTCCCTACACAGCCTTACCAATTGCGACAATAATTTCCATCGAATCGAACATTCCAATGTTGATTCGCAGAAAGGAAGCGAAAGCTTATGGGACGAAAAAACTAATTGAAGGACAATTTGAACCTGGAGATCATTGTGTTATCATCGAAGACATTGTCACGAGTGGAAGCAGTGTTCTTGAGACTGCCAACGATTTGAGAAACGAAGGCTTAAAAGTAACTGAAGCCTTCGTCGTCGTAGATAGGGAGCAAGGAGGACGGCAGCATTTGGAAACCCGAGGAATAGAAATAAAGAGTTTGTTCACTCTTAGCAAATTGATTGAACATCTCGTGATAGCCGGTAAAATTGAAAAGAAGGTCGCTGAAAGAGTTTCAAATTATTTGGAGATTACCCAAGCTCCTCTCAAATTAAGTTACCAAAGTAAGCTGGGTTTAAGTTAGAAAAAAAAATATTTTGAATGAAATTATTCATCTAAACCTGTATTCAATGTTCAAATAATTATAAACCTGCAATCATTACTGAATTTTCAGACTCAAATGAAGATCGACTGAAGCTGGATTTTGCCTCTCGAGCCAGGATTTCCAGGAATGCAATGGCAAAGAAGCTTCTCTTTCTCATGGAAAGAAAACAAACCACACTTTGCTTGGCAGCTGACTTAACAAACTCTGCAGAAATTCTCCAATTGGCTGAAATAGCAGGGCCTCATATCGCCGTGCTAAAAACTCACGTCGACATTGTGGAGAATTTTAATTCCGAATTTATCAGTCGACTACAAGAACTGTCACGAAAATACGACTTTCTGATCATGGAGGACAGAAAGTTTGGAGACATTGGACACACTGTATCCCTCCAGTATCGGAAAGGAATTTACAAAATTGCTGAATGGGCAGATATAGTCACTGCTCATCCAGTTGCAGGTAAAGGAATCATTCAGGGATTAAAATGTGCCCTTAATGACCTCACAGAAATCCGTGGTGTCTTTCTTGTGGCAGAAATGTCTTCCGAAGGAGCATTGACAACAGGACATTATCTCACGGATGCGATTTCCATGTCAAAAGATGCTACTTTGGTATCCGGCATTGTTTGTCAGTCTAATGTATTTTCGGACCCAGGATTAATCCAACTCACCCCTGGAGTTAAATTGTCCCAATCCGGAGACGACTTGGGACAAAAATACAACACTCCGGAGCAGGTTGTAAATTCTGGAGCAGATCTGGCTGTAGTCGGTAGAGGAATCACTCAAGCAACAGACAAACTCAGTGCTGTTCTTCAGTATAAAAAACAGCTTTGGAACGCTTATATGAAGAGAATCTCTAAAAAGTGAAACTGCATAAAATCAGGATTGTTTATATGTACATAAAAAAAATCGTATTCATCTTGTACCACAGATTTTATATAATATTGAATAAATAAATCTTACTATTCTCTCATAAATTAAAAAGAACCTCTCAGGTGTAAATAAAAATTTTCCCTAAAACCAAGTTTTATTTTTATTTTTCGCATTAAGATTAAATTTTGAATTTCCAGCGGAGAAGTTTAGTATTGTAGTAAATCATAGGAGATAAGAATAATCAAAGTGACGCAATGAAAAGTAATTGCGGTAAATTGTCTAGCAAATTATCGTACAATGAAAAGTTATCGTCTGGAGTCCAAGTTTCTTTGTAAGATTAAAAAACTCAAAAAAATATCGAGAGTACAAAAATGAAGATTTAGATGCATTTGGAAAATTATAAATTGTGATTAAAAGCGGAACTCGATTCAGTTCGTCGATAATTTATTCAACAGCAATCGCCTTTACATCAGATAGATTTCTCCCCACCATCGATTCTTGCACACAAACGTATTTCACACAATTAAAGTGAGATCGACTACTCGAGTATAAAGTGGTATAAAGGCAGGTTTCTAGTCGATTCATCTAACTGCCACGTGGAGAACAAACGAGAGTCAAAATTAGATTTTCGAATCTAGTATTAAATTTCAAATCGTGGTATAATTTTACTTATTGATATAACCAAATATTTTAGATTATGTCTTTCCTCTAGTATTTCTGATACCAATTTTTGAACATCGAAAATTGTTGTTACTTGTGAAAATTTCATTTATGTGAAGTGTAAGTTTTAGAAGAAAGAGAATTCTAATTCTATTGTTGTTACAGTTCAGCCAAATTATTATTGGAGAGCATAATTTAATTAACTAATGTGTGGAAAACTTAAAGAAATGGAACAAGAACTCAAAGAGCTTGCTACTGCCTTGTACGACATTGAAGCTGTGAAATTTGGCGAATTTACATTGCAAAATGGCTGGAAAACTCCCGTGTATGTGGATTTAAGAATAACAATTTCTTATCCTAAGCTAATGGTAAGAAATGTAAATTTTCCAAAAAACAATCATAGGACTAATAAAAGTATGAGCAAAACTTTTGAAGATATAAATTCAGATAATAAATTTAATTAAATAATTGCGACAATTCTGATTAAAAATTTAAAAATTTGTTTAGCGCAAGTTATCACAGACTTTATGGAAGCTTGCCAAGGACTCAAAAAATATCTCTCACATATGTGGAGTGCCCTACACGGCTTTACCAATCGCCACAGTTATTTCTGTCGAGTCAAATATTCCAATGTTGATTAGGAGGAAGGAAGCAAAATCTTACGGGACAAAAAAAATTATTGAGGGCAAGTTTGAATCTGGAGATAAATGTGTTATCATCGAAGACGTTATAGTAATCGGTACCAATGTTTTGGAAACTGTAAAGGATTTGAGAAATTCAGGACTAAAAGTCACAGAAGTATTTGTGGTAGTAGACAGGGAACAAGGAGGGAGGGAAAATTTACAGAACGATAATATTGAAGTTCGAAGTCTCTATACTATATCTCAACTAATGAAATATCTATTAGAGGCTGAAAAAGTTACACAACAGATTGTTGACGAAGTCATGGATTACATCAGCAAAAACAAAGACCACTGAAACTGAAATCAGATTTAATTAAGGTGAATTTAAAACTTATTGAATATTAGTGAATACAGTAACCGAAACATTGATGATTTCAGATGAACGAAAAATCTACAAAACCCGGATCAAGGCTCTCTGGTTGAAAAGAAGAAAAGGATAATAAGTGTTCAAATAGAAAAAGAAAATTTAAAAGTATTATATGGAAAGGCTACACGAATCCAGAAACTTTTAAAGTAACAGGAATTGAAATTATTCTCAATTGTCTGAAAATATTTTTTATGAATAGTGTGAAAATCTGCTCAAATGAAGTCTCAAAAAAAGGTTGCACAAAAGAGAAAAGAAAATATTTTTATAAGTTGAATTTAAAATAAGATTGATGTAAAGTAAATGAATTTTCAAGAACATACTTTAATAACTATTTTATGAAAATTCTTTGTGCTTTATTTAAAAACGTATACACTGACCACCGGATTGACGATGCACTGCTTGATGGCACCGTTCACGCTTCACTGATTCTGTCTCCCCCCCGAGCGTCCCTTGACCAGCCTACATCGCTCGAGCAGTCAGGGCCGCCAGACGCGGTTTACATCGCGACTCTCTGCACATTTACTTTTGTATGTTCAGAGACTATATACGCGGTCCTGAAACTGCTCGCTCGAATAGGCTCGGATCGATGACACTCTACCCTCGAGCCGTGCCGTCAATCCGTTAGTCAGTGTATTTTGTAATATAAAAACATACCTTTTTCCTTACGTCTACAAATAAAAAAACTGTAAATTACATACGTGACTGTACAAAATAGAAATACGCCTCATCTATGAGAAAAATTAATGACTTAAGCTTCTTTGCTTTTAGTTAATTCCTCCACTAACTTCCGGAATATCTGAGCCGTTTGACTCTCAGGCAAAGTTGAGAGAATGCATTGACCTCTTTCTGCCAATTTACTAATCGCTGGGTCTATTGGCAATTTCGCTAAAAATGGAACTTTGACCATCTCTGATAATGATATTCCACCGCCCGATGAAAAAATGTTAGTGCATTCCTGCAAATTTAATTTTCTTGTGAAATTGGTCTCAAACTTTTTGTCAGAATTGCCCTAAACTTAAGACTAAAATGTTTTTATCTTACTTTGCATGTTGGGCAGACAAATCCGCTCATGTTCTCAATGATTCCTATTATAGGAATTCCTGTTTTTCGACAAAATGTTACTTCCTTCAAAACGTCATCTACTGCAACAGCCTGTGGTGTTGTTACTATAATTGCCCCATCACATTTGAATTTTCTAATAATTAAAACAGAAAATTAATTTAATATTTTAATGAACAAGTTAACAAGTAGTTGAATAATCCTCTAAGAAAATACACTGAAATCGCTGTTGAAAGCCACCCGGGATAAGCCTTTGAGGAAGTAGTTTATACATGAGTGTGTGTTAGTTTGGTGGTGAGGGGTCCAAGGGGGCGGGGAAAGCTGAATTCGGAGCTCAGCGGTGTCGCGTAGCAACAAAGTGCGCAATAGTGACGCCGTAGTCTACGCGTTGAATTCCGTCCGCTCGCATTTCAGTGTTTTGGTTATGCGTTATGTGTAATAATTCATAAATAATAACTAAATAAAACTTAACAGTAAAGTAGACG
>JBAGKK010041327.1:0-10504 GCA_037177015.1 Euceroptres primus | reverse complement strand
AATTTCAATAAAACTTATGAACAAAAAATACTCATTTTAATGAGCCGCAACTTTTATGTTCTTTATAATTTTGCGTTTTGACCTGCCGTTTTCGAGAAAAATTGATTTTTCTGTGGAAAACAATCAAATTCACGATGATCGACCTCTAAATATTATCCGATTTATTTCTCCTTCCAGGAGGTTCATTTTTAACCTAAAAGGAACAAAAAATTATTCAGTTAAGCTGGGTCATTTTAATATAACAATTGATTACATAAAACTTTTGATGAAGAAAAAAGCTTATGGTGTTTAATAAATTATCTTAATCAATTACAGATTCATTAATTAATCTTAATTAGATCATCTTTTACTTTAATTAGTAGCTTAGATTAAATAGATCAAGTTAATTAGATTACACAGGCACACAAAAAAAAGTGTGCGGAACCAAAAAAGCGACTTATATGGCATTACAAGAAATACTAAGTAGTTTCTATTATAATAGAAACTACTTAGTATTTATTGCAATACCATTATAATAGAGACTATTTAGTATTTCTTCTCACATTTTCCTCCAGCAAAAATGTAGAATAACGTGCAAAAAAAATTTTCTTTTGAAAGAAAAAAAGTTCAATTTTTTAATAAACAATTGATATTTTTTAACCAATTCAATTATTTTATATATTCGTAAGAAAGATTTCTGAAATGTACGTTTTTAAACAAAAATTTCAACGTAAGAATCATCAAAATCCGTTTAACCGTTCACGAGAAAAATGTTGATCATGTTGTAACATTAAATTTTCATTGTTAATAATTTTTGCAAACAAATTTTGTTTGCGACCAAAACCTGGAGAATCTTTTCGAACATAAGGGCTATTAAAAAATGCATTTCACAGCGAAAAAAACGACTTTCGATTTATGACGGCCTACTTGGGATATAATTTGACCTAAACTAAAAATTCAAACTCGAATAAAAAAAAAACTGGTAAGCAGAAAATTCCAATCTATGCAGATTTTGACTATGCTAGATCAATACTACAATGCTATATAGGTCGCTTTTTTGGTTCCGCACACTTCTTTTTTTTTGTGTGCCTGTGTTATCTTCTCTGAGTACAGATTTACTCATTTTAATATAGCAATTGATTTTCTAAGACTTCTGATGAAGGGAAAATCTTGTGACGGTCAATCTGAAAATAAATATGAATATAGAATCACAATATATCAAAACAATCACTGTCTTTAAACTTTTCAACTTTAAATAGTTTCTGAAACTGAAGATTTCCTTTGAAAACTCTGCCGAAAATCATGGATACCCAGTTAATATTCATTAACTTAGTATAGTAGTTTTATGTTCTTACGTACCACATGATCACCGTTTGTAATTTTTTCTTCTATTCGAGGTGCCAATCGAATCTGATGATTTCTCTCGCTCTCCCTTAATTTTCGCATCTACAATAAAGAAAGTTCATCAGCAATTAGTCTACAATAATGAATCACTATTATCTATAATCATATGATACATGTTCTGCTAAAAGCTGTAGTATCTCGCTGAACTATCGATAATTTCATACACTATTGATTTTCAATTGTTATGGAGAGAATTTTAAGTCTATTACAATAAATGAAGAAGGTTAATTAAATAACTGCTGATTATTATAAAAGCTTTTCAACCAAAATTATCCGAGTGCTAAGACTTTTTTCTGCTCACAATTTATCAAAACCGTGAAATCAAATTGATGGTCATTGTCAGGAAAGCAAAGACCATATCGAAGGCTTGGCGATCAGGTCGATGACATTAGTTCAGTGAAAGTAGTTACGAAACGCATGGGTAATTTAACATAAGAGTATTCTATATGATTTCTGAATATGACATAAAGATCCTCTTAGGACCATACACAGGTCCCGCAGCAAAATTCTAGACTTCTAGAGGATATAAGAGACATAAAAGAGAGGGACAAAAAAGTTAATGCGTTATCGCTGAAAGAACAGTGGATTTGACCTGGCACCCGATTAGTGAAAGTAATTGACTTTCTCTATAATTCAACGATGAGTGGAGTTCTTTAAGGACAACCCTCGAACTTGTCTCTAATTTTCGTAAGGCACTTTCGCGACAAGGGGTGTCATAAATTTGAATAGGTGATGTTAACGATTTGCATAATTGCTATAGCTGAATCGTTAACTAATCGCTCAATCTCTTCCTTTCTAAATGTCACGATCGATTAATTCTTTTGACATTTATTGGAGTTACAGGCCAAGAAAGTAGAGGCACCAAGAACATTTGTAAGAAAGTTGATTTGATATTGTTCTAGAGCATGGTTCAGTTATTAAAGTCACTTATTAAATCATTTCAAGTTGATTAAGTTTATATTTCTACTTGATTTCAACCGTTCTTTTCTTAATTATATGAGGTTCATTAATTCGAAGAAATTATACTCGATTATAAAACTTCAACACCTAATAAATGAGAAAGTATATTCTCAATGGGAGATCTTTCTCCTTTATTTCAAAATGTAAAAGAGTCTTGGACTAAACAAAAGGGGAGGGTGACGCGAATAATGCAGATAGTTTATTTCGACGTGCAATATTGTTGGAACCTAAAGGTCAAGGTACAGTGCAATAAGAGAGAGGATGCTTGCACACAGTGTTTTGCAGTAAAACTTGTTTTGGCACACGATAGGATGATGATTTAGTGTTCTTGGAGCCGAAGGGAAGCCATTGTTTGGATTAGCGAAAGGAAGCTCCGATGGTTATTCCAGTTATTCGACGCCATAAATACCAATATGTCTGACACCCCCGCTTTTATTGCCACTATGCAATCTTCACGGAATTTCCGATTTAATCCTTCAAGGGCAAAATACACACTAAAAACTACAAACTTCGCACTACCGAGTACATGAAACTTATTCTCTTTCAAAAGAAAACAATGGTGCACACTCATCGTGGAATTCAAAATCAGGAGTGGCAACTTGTAAATTAAAATTAAGATGATAATCCATCAAAAATTAATACCGCAAATTTCGAGGAGCGTTCAGTGAACATTTTGAACAAGCCCTAATTTTTTAGTCATGAGTTAGTTTATGATAATTTTTCAATCACTGAGTGAGGTTTCACTTTTAGATCTAGAGAAAAAATCCTCAGACTCCATAAGAAGAAAACAACTGAAGACACGAGAATGACAACTCGGTAAAGACCATTTGAAGTTGGCCTCTGAATTAGGTTAATTTAACTATTAATTAGGGGCCAACTTTAAATGGTCTTTAACGAGTTGTCATTCTCAAGTCTTCAACTGGTGTTTTACTTTTACTTTTGTAAAAATTATTTCAATAATCTGCAATACCATGTGGGCCTGTCGCACAGTCTCCACCACAAGCAGTAAAATACAATTGTGTTAAGGGCGTGTGATACATTATGATGTTATGAGTTACCACCAGGGTATAAAAAATATTCGGCGGTCCTATTTTTAAACAAATAAAGATATTGCGTTGAAACTTAACGGAATAATAAAAAACATGCTGACGCATAGCTATTATGTATATTTTTTTAAATAAAAAAAACAATTTTTAATATTTTTTTAAATAAAAAAAACGATTTTTAATATTTTTTTTAAATAAAAAAAAACAATTTTTAATATTTTTTTTAAATACTGAAACAAATTACATTTAAGTATTTTTGTATTTTATTTGAAATACATTTGAGAATTATGTATTTTCTCTGAAATACTTACTTGTATTTTATCTAAAATACAAGTATTTTTGAAATACTTACTTCTATTTTAAGTGAAATACATCCTGAATTAATTATATAAAATTAATATTAAACCAATGCGCACTATCTAAAAAACCTGAAGTCCCTGCAGTGAAACTTCACAGAGCTTTGAATTTTTTGGAATTCATCATGAATTCGTTGAAATTCATTATAAATTCATTGGAATTTAATGATGAATTCTTTAAAATTTTTTAGCATTCATCATGAATTCTTTGAAATTCACAATGATCTCTTCGGAATGCACCATGAATTCATTGGAATTCTTCGGAATTCACCAGAGATTCTTTGGAATTCTTCGGAACTTACCAGGAATTTTACGGAATTCACTATGAAATAATTGAAATTCACCAGGGATTCTTTAGAATTTTGCGGAATTCATAATGCATTCTTCGGAATTCACAATGAATTCATGGAAAGTCTTTGGAATTCTTCAGAATTCTCCAGAAATTCTTTGAAATTCACCAGGAGTTCTTCAGAATTCACCTTGAATTCTTCGGAATTTTTCAAAATTTACCAGGAATTCTTCAGAGTTCACCTTGAATTCTTTGGAATTCACAATTAACTTTTCGGAATTTACCATGAATTTATTGGAATTTTTTAAAATACACGACGAGTTGAAGGTGAATTTTGAAGAATTCTAAAGAATTCCTGGTGAATTTCAAATAATTCAAGGTGAATTCTGAATTCCTGATGAATTTCAAAGAACTCCTGATGAATTTCAAAGACTTTTTGGTGAATTCCTGTTGAATTCGGAAGAGTTCAAGACTCTGTGAAGTTCCACTGTATGGACTTACGGCTTTTTATACAAGGCGAATTTCTGTTAGACCTTATTTAACGCTTATTTGACGTTTTATAATGATATTTGCATGAGCAATAAGTTATAAATGTGCAGAATATGTTTAAGCAGTACGCTACGAATAAAATTATCAATATCTAGTGTTTAATTACATAGCTTTTTTGAGTTTTAAAAGGGGCCCGTCTTATAGGATACCGTGTTGTCTAAGTCGGGAAAAATACATATTTTTTTAACATCAAAATTTATTGCTTTTTAAAAATTTTAATGTTTGTAATTTTGTAAAGCAAACATGAAACTATGATGATAGTAATCGCTTTTGCTTCTGAAGTTCCTTAAAATCGAAAATTTTCGGAAAATATGAAAGGGAACTCGTCTTAGGCAACTTTCCCCTACACAATTTATTCTCAAATGTATTTAAAATAAAATGTGTATCTGTATTTCGTTCTCGAAGGAAATTACAGTCGTTCTGGAACGTGTTCCTGGTTCTGTTTCGTTCCGACTTGGAACGAACTCGGAATCGGAACGAGATTGGTAGTATCCGGAACGAGCAGAGTCAAGTGTGGTTCCGTTCCAGAACGGAACAAGCGCAGCACCGTTCTGGTTTCGGAACTGAATTTGGAACGAACTCCAAAACTTTTCCTAAAAAGAACCGGAACCGAAACGTTTGAATTTTCGTTCCGATTCAAATCCCTGCGTGAGTGTGTTGGTTGCACTCAACGCGCGACTTGGCGTTACTTCACTTCTTTCGACAGCATCATGTTTCAAGATTATCTTATACAAAATATACTTCAATTGTCAATGAAAAACAAAAAATGAAAATAATTACTAATCAGTACTGTTTACTTGGTGCGGATATTCTAACTCTTAGAACAGACTGAAAAAAACTATCATTAAACAGACTTCTAATTAGTTTAGGTTTCCCTAGAGATTAAAAGTAACATGTAATTGCAATTATGTCTTCTTGTTTCAGCTAATTACCGATATGTCTTCTAGTGGACAGCAGGCAGCATTTCAATGGAAACTTACGTATTTACATTAGAAGCAGGGAACTCTCTAGAATAGATGGTAGAGTCTATCCCGTGTATAGGAAGGACTTGGAGGTTGATTCGCGGACAGGCTCGTTAAACCATTGAACTCATCCCGAGAGGAGTAACGGTGTTTTCCGTTCAGCATTATAATTAAAATGAATTGCTTATTGTTCACGAGAAGGAGGATCCCACGAACACGATCTTCGACAAGCAGTTGTCCAGTGACACAGTTTTCTTCTTCGTGCGAAAGGCCCCTTAAGCCAATATCTGTTGTCAAGTACCTTTTCGCATATGTAATTTTGCCAGTACACGTCTGCCGAATTGTCTGCACGAATCTCAATTCTAGCAATTTATGCTAACGAGTAATGATCTTTGGAAAAAAACCATGACCTAGTTCAAAATTTATGGAAGTAGCGTTGAGGCATTGAACTAATTTTCCAAATCGATTTCATTTTCTACATTCATTCATTTTTACAATGTAAAATGTGATTGCTATTAAAATACATGTGATAGTGATACCTATTTTTGTATGTAGAAAATATTATATTGTGTGACAAGTGTGGAAAGTAGGCAATTTCAGAACGAGTGTGAAGTGTGTAGTGTGCAGCACGAGCCAAAGGCAAGTCGTAGGCGAACCGTAAAGAAGCCGACGGCGAGTACTGCTAACTTCACACGAGTCAGATCTGCAATCCAATCCTGTGCCAAAAGTGACAAGCAAAAAAAAAAAAACAAAATATGCCAGTTCCTTTACAACAGTATATAAAAAGTATACAAGCATATTAAAAACACTTTCCCACGTCGTTGTGCATGCGCACAGTACAAAAAACGAAGTTTCTGTCCTCTGCGCATGCGCAACGACGTGGAAATATAACTTTCCCACGTCGCTTCATAATTGCCAACTTTCCGTACGCTAAACAAACGTTGAAAGTCGTACATACCGTGCACGTGTTACAAGAAGATTTTTTCAATCCTAATCCAAAGAAAAAAAACATTTTTCTGTGTAGCCTGGAAATGCGTTATAAATATCCATAATATTTAGCAAGTTTAAAAACCGTAAGAACTCTTAAAACACTTTGTAATGATTTAAGAACCTCCATTGCCTTTTTTCCACATATATCACGAAAACAATCTAGCGTTGATTGGACTCAGTTCGCAAAAAAGTGCTCATGTACAAGTTCCTTACTGGGACAACTTTCATAAAGTTAATAGCGTTCACTATCCTCTCATCGAGAGGATAATGGCACATAATTTTATGAAAATCTTATGACTTGGTACACACTCTGTCCACAAAGCGATGGGTTGAAACGTAATTACAATGGGGAATATTGGAAGGGCTTTCTCCCCACAAGAGAGGAAGGTACTGAATATTGACACGCTAATGAAATGATGAATCCAATAGAGTCTGATTCGCCCGAGGGGCGTCAGAGAGGTGAAGAGATAACGATCCAAAGATATGAATGAAACGATGGATGCTGAGATCGTACCGTTATGTTGGCCCCCTGACACATAGCCTACCAACTGGCATGCACAACCTATGCCATACCAATGGGACAGGTGTGGAAATATCCCTCCCATCATCCTCAACAAAGTGACATTATTTGAAAAATAATAACATATGTAGTATTTATCATGAAACCATAGGTATGATTTAAAACCTTAATTAATGGGTATAGATAAGTGAAGGTCGTACGTGACATTTTATTGCACTTTCAGAAAATGTGAATAAGGTAAAGTTAAAGTAGAATGATAGTCTTATCTCTGTGATTAGCTCAAGTTACTTGTCTACTTTTTGCGTTAATGGAAAGTCCATTCTTTAGAGATTTAAATACTGGTTTTCTTTTTCCACAATTAGCCTTTACTTTAAATTGAAAGTAAACTCCAGTGACGTTTTCCGCGAAGTGAGTATATTCTTTTCTTAGAAACGAGCACAAGAGTTACAGTATATATTTTGTAATTAAAATAGGAAATTATTTTCTGAATTTATTAGTTTCAGAGACAAGTTCAATCAAAAACGAATTACACAGCGATTTCTCTTCATCAAGTTGGAACCATGATCAGAAAATTATTACAAGTTTCACTTCTTCATACCTCGATCTCCGTTTTAAGGAAGAAAGAAAGAGCCGAAGATTTGAAAGCTTCGCAAACAACACGGTACTCGATTTGCAAAGTACACAGGAAGTTGTGTAGACATGTTGGTTTCTCTAGTACCTCGATAAATTGAAATAGTAGGACACAGTAGATTTTACAATAATTATTGATTAACTAATTGTAACTCTTGTGATGGAAAAAAGTTATCTAATTGAGAATAAATATAAAATTTATAAAACCCCATGTCACTTACTACACATGTCATCTTTTTTTTTCGTTTCCACACCAATAGCACGAATTTCTTTAGAGTTGTGAATCATCAAAGAATCGTGATGTTCAATCGATTCGAACTTTCATTCATGCATGCTTGTCATGGTAATGCATCTACCAGACAAAACGATCAGGATGAAGGAAAAAAAAAAGAACTTCTTTTGTAACTCCTTTGTAACCAATTGTCGACTAGCCGCCTTGGGACATTAGACATTACGCTGGAGAGTAGTGATGGACAAAAAAAAGTAGTCTAACAATTTACTCTTATGGAACTGTGAATGCGGAAAAATCAGAGTTCGAATGAAAGTTACTATGTCCAGAGCAGTTCTTCAGGGATACAGATAATGTCCGACTTGAATAAAAAAATGTAACGTTATTTTAACTCTTATTCAATTGTAATAAAACACTATGAATTCTTCAGCAATTAAAGCACTGTCACAATTTTTGTACTATTTAATGTACAGTTTTGTAAAATTTGTTATGGAACTCACTTTTTATGCATTTTTCCACAGCACTGAAGAAAAGGTCACAATGTAACACGTTTTGAGGATAAAGCTACCACAATGTGATCGAAATCAGAAGCTCTATTCACGACTTTTATCTTTTAGAATAGTGAGCGAAATGATTTATTCATAAGCGACAGGTAGCGAAATGTAGCGCGGAGATACGAAGACGTGAGTGTACGACCTACTGAAGCAGCCACTGGACCACTATACAAGTACACACTTGCCGATCTCGTGGATTTGCGATCCCACCTCAACCACGTTTATGTGTGTTACGTATGGAAGCTTACTCGTGACGAGCTACATGCACGAACGGTCCAAGAATATGACGAATATATTTTCGCTTACTATTTCTCTATGCGGAGTTTGCAAAATTTTACATTAGAAGCGAATCATCCATTTCCCCTGGCTTCAATTTATGCAGTTGAAAAATATTTTTTGTAAAATGTTCTGGATTTTTGTTTCAAGAAAAACATATAACTCGAAATTTAATAAGGTTTTGTTGAAATGTAATATAAAGTTGATCATAATTGAAAAAACAATGGCGAAACTCTGACAATTAAATATTCAAATTATTCAACTTTTATCTTAAGTAACACTTTCACCTTTGGATGCTTAAACTGGAACACAGTAAATCTCAGATATATTTTTTATCTGAAGTTGGATAAAAACGTTGCAAACAATTGAAAACTACAATTATTTGACGTCGAATAATTTTTATCGGGAGACGGATAAAAAGTCGGAGTCGGATAATTTTTATCGGGAGGCGGATAAAAATTATCCGACGCCGGATAATTGTAGTTGTCAATTGTTTGCAACGTTTTTATGCTACTTCAGATAAAAAATATACCTGTGATACTAAAGGCTGAAGTTGGTACAAAAAAGTCATAAAAATGGAAAAATGTATGATTATTACAAAATTTTTACTGTGATACTAAAGGCTGAAATTGGTACAAAAAAGTCGTAAAAATTGAAAAATGTATGATCATTACAAAATTTTTTAAAAAAATACTAGAGATCATATCTTTACAGAATTCACGAAGTTTTATAAAAATATTATATATATATATATTAATTTTTTTTAACTCTTGGAAGTAATTATACATTTTTCAATTTTTATGACTTTTTTATGCCAACTTCAGCCGTCGGTATCTTCTTGGGAAAAAATTCCAGAAATATATTACGTTCATCGAAATTCTTAATTATTCTTAAATTTAATAAAGTAATTTATCTTTCAAATGAGCCCAAGAATTATAAAAAATATTAAACATTTTTAGAGTTATTGGCATTTTTCAAAAACAACGAAATTTGACGTTTTTTCGCAATATCTTTTTATAGAATTGACGTACTGCCTTGAACTTGGGTTTATTTGACGCACAATCGAAGCAGTCGTCCGATTAAATGGAAACACATTTTAATTCAATATTACGAAAATTAATGCACTTTAACACGTGCTGAAAAAACAGACGTACCGATAATCACTTGCGGTAGTGTATGGCCAAGACTATTTTTTTCTAAAGTACCTTTAGGATTCTTTTTAAAATTCGTTAAAAATAATTTTGTGCAAATGTGTTCAAATCATTGCTCTTTGCTATAATTAGATGCATTAGCATCATAAAAAGAATTTCTAAAAGTAGTCACGCTTAAAGTTTATTCCAAATAATTCTAGGACTTTTTGACGTCATGCATTTTCTACTATCGTGTAACTATCGTTCATTTTTCTAAAGAATAAGAAAATTTCTAGAATTTCAGCAAGTAAGAATAACCAAGATTAGAAATTGTTACCTGGTACAAAAAAAAGCAAAAAAAAATTTCAAAACAATTTTTAATACTTTTTTTTAATAAAAAAAATTAATTTTTCAAATTCATCAAATTTTTGCCACTTCATAATTTCGTTACTTGTACAACCAAAACAAAATCACTTTTTCACAAAATCATCTTTTAGGGTCCGTGCATAAATCACGTAAAATTCTTTGAGTGGGGAGAGGGGGGGGGGTGGATCAACGATTTTTCTATGCTGTTTTACATGGGGGGGTACGTGGTAGAAAACATTTCTCACGTGAGATTTTTTCAAACTG
>JBAGKK010041316.1:0-10504 GCA_037177015.1 Euceroptres primus | reverse complement strand
TTGAATTTGTATTTTTTACCTATATTTCAGAAAAAATGGAAAGAATGTTTAAGTATAAAAAGTCAGTTTGAAAAGAGTTTCGAAAAGTGGCTAAACACTGAATTCGTTGTTACATTTTCTGGGACAAAATCAAAAGGAGAAAGGAAAAGTTTTGATACGAAGTTCGAAGATGCTTCTGCTGCGAGAAAGAGATGAAAATTAATGGCCATTGAAGAGAGTTTCACGGCTGCTGAGATACAGGATGCATTTCTGCGAAGTTCACGAAAGAGTGGAAGAAAAAAATTGCAAATGCTAAAGTCACTCTTTTGAATTCTGACGATACTAAAAATTTAAACATTTCAGGTAAATCTGACTTCGAATCATATGTGCCACACTCTTCAGAAGAAGCTTTAGCTTTAATGCAGCAGGTCAGACTATCAAAGTATCAATACAATACTATTCACTTACAGGCCAAAGAAAGAAAGACTGACATTTATCCTTCCTATGTGAATGTATTAGAGATTAAAAAAGATTGTTATCCTTCAAATATTCGAATACAGGAAGAAGGAGCTATGGTTGAACCATGGTCTCTTATTGATTACACAATTCAACGTCTTTTCAAAGATCCGAATTTATGCCTTCCGATTTCAGAGAATAGATTAAAGATCACTTATTTGGACTTTGAAATTAAATATGGCATCGATGGACTGTCAACTGACGCAAAATACAATCAGAAGTTTAATAACAGCCAATGTGGTTGGAGGTAAAGCACACGGAAGAAACATTTTAGATGAATCCTCATAGTTCCTCGCCAAAACGTTTTATACCTATCATGATTCAATATGCAAAAGAAACAAAGGAATTGACGAAATCGGAAATCAAAAATATTAGAGTCAAGTTCAGAAGCTTGACCCACAACAATTACTATGACTAATGGTGTGTACATAGTTACAACAGAAGTGAAGCTAACTATGTTGGATGGAAAAGTTTACCCAGCTCTCACTGATACTCCATCATCTTCTACTTGCTACATTTGCAAATCGACACCATCACAAATGAATAATCTAGAGCGTGTAAAGCAGAAGAAAGAAATCGTCTCCAACTTTGAATTTGGTCTTTCTACTTTGCATGCCTGGATAAGGTTCATGGAGTGTATACTCCATATTGCTTATCGGTTACAAATCTGCAAATGGAGTATATCCAAGAAAGAGGATAAGGAAACGATGAAAGAAGCTAAGAAAAGAATTTGCAACGAATTTCAAAAGAAGATGGGGTTAATAATTGATCAACCAAGTCAAGAATCTGGCAACTCTAATTGTGATAATACACTCAAAGAAAAATGGAATTTTGATTTCTGGAATAAATTCTATATTATGGGAATGAAAACAATTGAAACATGAATGAATAGATCCAACTGGTACTTAAAACAAAAATGATGCCAACGATTATATTATAAACTCATTTCAAAGTAAAAAATTTACTGAATCATATTTAACATTTGAATTTTATTTATTTCAATTCATCACTCTTTACAAAATCATGTTTTAGTATTCTATGGTAGGTCAGACTGCACATTTAACTTTCTGAAATAAATAATAAAATTCTATGTATCAACTTCTAACTTGTACAAGAACTTTGCCCTGATTGAAGATATTTTCGAGTTCAAGAAAAAAGGTGACTACTTCCAAGCGAATAGGACTCAGTTTCAGACGGCAACTCATATGGGACTGAAAGCAAGAATCTTTAAAAGCCAGTTCAGAGAGTGTCAAGGTGTTCGGACTGAAGCGCAGAAGACCCAAGTTCAACTTCTTCAAACTGAGATTTTTTAATTTAATTTAATGTTTTCCATTACTATTCCATCTAGGACTCAGTCCAGAATAGCCCCATGTAGATACGTCAAAGAAGTCAGTACTGTTCGTTGTTTTAGTGAATTTCAACATGCATTACGTGAATATGCGTTAATATTCAGGTCTAGGACTGAGTTCCAGAAATAACAGCATTGTCGACCCAGATTTTTATTTTATTTTTCTCCGTGCAGAATGTCCTCAATTTCAATGAATGTACTCAATTGTTGATAATATTTCATTAGCTATGGGGTCTATTTTTTAAGATCTACTTATAATTGTAAAATAAAAAACTTTAAAGATCGGCAAACGTTTCGGCCCAAATGGGGGCCCGCTTCAGTGCCAAAAAGTAATAATGGTCATACAATTAAGAATTACTAATTCATAATATATAATATAAAAAACATGCGACGACTTATTCAGTTAGGCTTTTATGACAGTGGTTGCTCAGGTGGTCGAGGAGATCCTCACACGTTCAGCCGTCGCGTGGGTAGGTATGTGTGTGTGTGTGTGTGTGCGTGTGTGTGTGTGTGAGTAGATTCCTAATGTCCAAGTTCTTATCAGGTTCCACTATCACAGTCTCCACACGTCCCTTTATTGACACAACTCTCAGAAATGACACTTTTGGCCATAAAGGCCCAAAATTGCACTACAATGCTCATGGCAATTACGCCCTTACGCACTGCTTTTCTTCCCCTGACCCACTTCCAAATCGAACTGGACCATAATCTTTTACAGAGACATGACTTAGGTGAAAACAATTAATTTAAGACAATAAAACGAATTTCCGAAATTTTGCACTTACGCCCTTTTGCCCGTCGACCCTTCAACTAAGCAGATCCTAATAAATAGACCCCATAGCCAATGAAATATTATCAACGATTTAATATAGAGAGTCAATGAAAAATACGTGTCTTCCAACATGTCACAACTCAATGTACTCAATGCCTGATCAAAATTCAGTGTCTGGCCAAAATTGACTTATTCTACTGAATTCAGAATCTATTTATAGTTTATATTAAATGTCCGAATGTATATAAATTATTGTTCTACTTAAAATGTTTAATATTTAATTATCTCATGAGATGATACTAGAATGCCCTCAGTTTTAATGAATGTACTCAATGTCTGGCCATACTCATATTTTTCTACTGGAACATAAATCCCTTCTGGTGGTAATATATTTAAAAACAATACTTTCAGTGTCTAACAAAAATTGACTTATTCTACTGAATTCAGAATCGATTTCTAGTTTATATTAAATGTCCGAATATATATAAATTTTTCAACTTAAAATATATAATATTTAATTATATTTCAGTGCCTGACTAAAATGGACTTGTTCTACTGAATTCAGAATTCATCTCTATGTTCACAGGAACTTTTCTGCAAGGAATCTATTTGATCTAAAAATGATCCATTTGATCAAATTATTAATTTGTATAAATAATAATTATTTCACTGTCTGGCCATACATACAATTTTTTGCTGAACCGTTTCTAACTTTTCTCGACGTCTGACTACACAGGGTTTTTTTCATTCTACAATTTCTACTGGAGTCAAGAAATTCCATTAGAGCCTTCTCTGCATCTTCACTAATATGTTAATTAATATAATAAAACTTCACATCCAAAGATGTAAGAGTAATAAAATTGAATGAAAGAGCTGAATACTAATAAAATAGAAGAAGAATAATATAGAATAAATAAGTTATACTGCATCAGAATTTACATAATTAATTTTGATTTCTTCGGAGGAATCTTTGCTGAGCTGAAATCGAATATCGAATTTCGATATGAACATTTCAGGAGGGAGAGAAACAGAGACAGAGAGAGAAGGGAGATGAGACCACAGAAGTTGGATTGGATTTGAGGATTGTGGGGCGGAGCTTGTCGGACTAACGATTATAATTGAATCAACAGTCACCGCCCTCGATTCCCTAGTGAACCTCCATCGCAAATTCAGAAACTTTATTGAAAGTCTAGATAAGCCTTATGTAGGTTGACTTCACCTTGATCGACGATCTTTACTCTATCCCAGCTTTAATAATGTCATCAGAAAACCCACACTATCAATTCATAAAAAGAATGAAAAGTTCATTCTCACGCAAACTTATAATGCTATTTTTTTCTCTAATTTTCTTGTAATTCTTAAATATAATACAGAAACTAAAAAATTAAATGAAAACATTGGAATATAAAATGGAAAGCATCAAAATTAAATTAATAATGAAAGCAATCATATGTTTGCTCGTCAAATTAACTTTGTTTTAAATTCGAGTGAAATCCCTTCTGATGAAAAAGTCTGTTCTCACAATGTGCAAGTAAAAAATGCATGGAGCCCTTTGTTTTAAAATAGAAGGTGCAAGAACTGCAATTTAAATTGTTCTGATCGCATTAAACTTTCATCCACGCTATAAAATGCACAGATTTAATAATTTAGTTTTCAGATTTTCACCTCCATCATTTTTTTAGATAAGGTTCGCAAAAAGTAACAAAACTACAGAATAAATTTCGAGTCTTAATAAATTTTCTTTCCATACAAATATTCTGTATAGGAAAGGAAATGATTTATGATAAATGTTATTGGGTTGAAACCCTAAACTGAAATAAGTGTGGTAAGTTTATTTTTGCATTATTCTACGGTGAACAATTTAATCACAGAGTCCCGAAGGGTTGTGTGCCAGAGATAAGGTCAGAAGCTGACATTTCGAGGTAGGATATCTTTAGCTGTGCTCACCATCCTTTAAAAATGCCAGAAGGTTCTTTAATTAATAGCTCTCTGCCTCTAAATGTCAAGCATCTGTTATATTAGGAAACTCCAGAAGAATCATAAACCCTTTAAGGGCATATGATACTTTATTACGTCACGAATTACCGACGGGGTATAAAAAATATTCGACGGTCCTATTTTTAAATAAGTAAAGATATCGCGTTGAAACTTAAAAGATTAATAGAAAACATGGTGATGCATGGCTGTTAGGCCTAGCTTTTCAAAAATTTTGAAAACAAATTTTTTCAAAATTTTTGAAAAATAAGACATAACAGCCATGCGTCATCACGATTTCTAGTATTCCCTTAAGTTTCAAGGCAATATATTTATTTGTTTAAAAATAGGACCGCCGAACATTTTTTGTACCCTGTCGGTAATTCGTGACATCATAATGTAACACATGCCCTTAAGAAAATAAAAAATATATCGCTTCAATGACATTTTTACAATTAAGAAATGACAGTGTCTAGTATTACCGAAATTTCCGTACAACTAGCACACAACACAGTATGGGCAGAAGCTGTTGTTACGGAATTTTCCGTCAGAATAGCCTGTCCCCTTTTCAATAATCAAGTAAAGAATTGCTTTCCAATAATTACTGAGATTTATTATCAAATAATAAATAATGGAAAAAATGTTTCCTTCTTTTCTAGATGCATTCTGGTGGAGTTCTTATCGAAATTTCTGATTTCAAATGAATCTGAATGAATCGACTTCGATCTTACTTCGATTTGAATAGGGTAATTGGAATGGGCTTTTGAATGGAAAAATATCACGTTCCAGAAAAGAAAAAAGTAATCTGCTCTCTGCGGAGAGCATCTAATGGCTCTCTAGACGGTCGAAGCGCAATTAAAACTTGTGGTCGACGCTAACTAAACCAGCCTTCGTTTGATTTAAATGCTCCCAATCCTCCTACGACTTTACGTGACGTTGTTTAATTGCATTTAAACGAATACCAAAATGCTGTCGTATTTATTCAATCCTATTTTTCAACTGATTTATGTCTTTGTTACATGTTTACACGTAGGTAACTCAATTTTCGCTTATATTTATATTAGGTAAATTAAGGAAAAATATTTTTGGCCTCTTCAGTTTTGTCCAGATTTAAAATTCCCTGATTTTTCCTTGACTCTTTCCCTGATTTTTTTCTTTCATAAGTTTTTTCTTTTTCGTATAATAAATTTTTCTTTGACTAAGAATTCACACTTCTCAAAGAGTCATCTCATGCAAAAACTAATTATATAATCAATGAAAAAGAGGACTCAGACATGAATTGCAATTTGCCTAACCTTGACTTTCCGGCCCTTTAGAGACAGACTTTGGTACTGTTCAGAAAATTCATTTTTCGATTACACAGACACACAAAAAAATAAAAGTGGCATGTGCGGTGAACTAGACCACCATACCTTTATGTTTTTAGGGTCACTGAATTCGAATCTGGTGTCAAATTTGCTCCATCACGTCATGTTTTTGAGAAAATTAGCCTTTTTTGCCATTTTTTAAAAACAACATAGGGTGCGAATCTAACGTTCTAAAAACTTCTAGTTCGGCTCAAATTAGAGATTGAACTGGTGGAGCAAATCTGACACCAGATTCGAATTCAGCAACCCCAAAAACATAAAGGTATGGTGGTCTAGTTCACCGTACATGCCACTTTTATTTTTTTGTGTGGCTGTGTTACGAATGGTCCTTAGACGTCCAAACAAAACGTATAATAAAAAAATGAGAAGTGCACAATATGAAAAAAGGTGTAGGATTATACTAAAAAGCATTATTTCCAGTTTTTTTCAATGAGAAAAAATTTTCCTGACTTTTAAAAAAATTCCCTGACTTCCCTGACCGCTGAACACCCTGATTTTACTTTATCAACTGAGGTATCAAATTTCCAAAATAAATGAAAAAAAGTGAATAAGTGACGTCCTGTGATGACTGTTACTTTTAGTTGGAAAGCTTTCCTTTTTTTAATTCGACAACTAGTTTATTTAAGAAAATTAGTCAAAAATTTAATTACGAATTCTTGATTGGTAATTATCATAGTATTGCAAATAGAGCAACGTATGGTTAAATTGAGTACCACTGTTATTGTACATACTGGGAAGGTCCCAGTAGAATTTGCTCTGTGGTCTGACTGCTCGTGTGGCCGCCCTCATCAATCGCGATAATTATTGTGTCAGTAAATACTCGCCGACCGTACGTCAAATACGAGTTCATTGGTATCGACGCATTCAAATTGCGTGTAGATTGCCGTACTGGTTCGGGCCAATATAATTAAATGAATGCCCGCAACGTTATTTCGTCAATTTCCCTCGGTCCGCCATATATACATACCTACATCTATAAAATTACGGATTTGACCAACTAGCTCCATTTTCAACGCATGATAATTAATTATATTACATTCTCCCACTCCAGGATCATTAGTTATTCATTAATAGTTAGCAAACGGAAGTAGGCGATTGTGTATTACGATTTTATTAATTTCATCATTTCATCGCTTCATACTTTTATTATTGGTCACAAATGACAAGTGGAAATAGAATTTGTTATGGAAATGAAACTTGCTTTATACACGGGAAATGAAGAAAAAATTGAAGCTTTGTTTAACTCTGCATTTTTGTTTAAAAAGTATATTTAAGTATATCTGCAAAATTTTGAAAAATGGGATTCTTTCCAATTCATTCATTTAACTTGATGTTTTGCAATTTAGGATTATTTCTTCTTGGGAGTTTTATATCTATTTTAATACATTTAAAAAAATATTTAGCAAAAAATTATTTATGGTTGGGAAAAAGTTAATAATTATAAGAATGATATTCGCGTGCGCGATCGACAAAGGGTCGAAGGGCCAGGATAAACCATCCGGATTGCCAGACAGCTTTTCAATTCCCCTTGTTGATGAACGTGTCGAGTGGGGAGATCCGTATTTTGTGCTAACCCCAGACCTAAAACACTCTCACATTTGCAGAGGCATACATAGATAACCCATCGGCTTGGAGTTAAACCTAGTTACCGCACTACAACCAGGCTACAACTGTATTGCGGTAACTAAGTAATCCCCGAACGTTATTTGCAGTTATTTATCGGTCCACTGGACCTTCGAGGGTATTTTCATTTTCGCGACATCTGTATTCCTTTCTCGAGATGGGGACATAAATCTGGTCAGAATTCTTTAGGTGTTTTGGGATTGACCCCCTTGAATTCTTGAAGAAGGTCGAGATGAAAAGATTTTTAAACTCTAATTGGAAATCTGAATTAGTAATATTGAATATTTGAAAGCAAAGAAATATAAAATTGCTCTTCTTTATACTCGTCAAAATTTCATGAATAATAATTTAAGAGAATCAAGAAATGGAAAATTAAGATTTTTTTCACGTTTTTTGAAAATATCGTATCTAATGTGGAAAATGGAGTATGTGTATAGGGAGAGCTAAAGTTAATTCGATTAATGCTGATGGGAAATGTTTGTTGGACGACGATGTGTGACAATAGCTTTCTATGATACGTTTACAGGAACACGCAAGGGTGAGGCTTCTATGGTTACTGTCCAAATACACTTCTATATATTGGACACATCCATGGAAAAAGAACAACTTGTGCTTAAAATACTATCGAGTGATTAAAGTTTGTCGACGCTATTAAAATATTAAATTCTGATCAAGGTTTTAACCCCATTATCTGTCCCGGACGACTCTAGATTGGATTTTAGGTCCGATTTTTTCAATCCCTCAAAAAATATACTCTTTCACAACAACAATATCTTTCGACTTTTTTTCGATATTATTAAATACAAAATAAAGGAAAAGGAAAATATATCAAAACGCTTGTGATTTTAGAAACATGGCTTATGTATAAAGTTGGCCAAGTTAAAAAAAAGTCGTATATTACCATTCGTATAATAAAAGTTTGTCAAGTGAAAAGTATATAATTTCAATTATAAATATTATAAAAATATTATTTTTAGAGGAACTAACTTGATTTTTGAACAAATTTAAAATACCACTGGAAAATTGAAACATGAAATTACCTCTTGAGATATAATTTTTCGGTCGCGTGCAGGATATTTGCGTGCACGACTGCCAACCGTCACGGTGTTGAATGCGAGATTGTCATGTTAGCTCACGTTTTTCGCACAATTACGCATTTACACCACAAGGGGGTTTCGGAGAGCGAAAACAGTAGTAAATTTCCAACAAAATTTTACACACAACTACATCATAATATACAACTTTGTATATAAGTATATAGCGTCAAGTGTTTGCCAAGCAATATCAAAAGAAATAATGCATGTAAAGCGGAAGTAACTGGGGTTTCATCGCCTTATAATGGTCACGTGGCCTCTAACAAGTACCGGAGCGTGTCGCACTTTTTGAGAGTAAATCGTGTTTAAAAGGTCCAGTAATCCAAATGATAATGGGTATCAAGATTTAACAGATTAAAGGTGTGTTTGCTGATCAAGATTATCTTAATCGAGTCCATTAAAAAAATTCATGAATGATTTTCAACGGATGACAAACTTTCCAATGGATCTAAAGTATTTTTTATAATATTATCAAATGAAATTAAATTTTCTTTTAGATTAAATTATAATCAGATAAATTATAATTTTGACTCACCGTTTCTCGTGGAGGACTCCAGCATTGAGGAGACGTGCTATTGCCACTGTGGTTGCTAATGACTGAATTGGAGGCCGAATGAAGGTTTTGAAAGCTGACGTTTAATGGAGTAGAAACGTCGTCTTCAGTGGTTTCGATATCCACTTCATCATCGGAATTTTCCTCCTTATTAGAAGAAATTTCCACCACTTGCTCTTGAATTGAATTCTCGATAATTGGGGGTACGCGAATTACAGGTCGAAAAGCTGATTGGTGAATGGAGCTGTTGGCTGTTGGTAGAAGGGGTTCTGGTGGACTTGAAGTTCCAATAGGAGGTGGCAAAGGTCCTGAAAATAATTATTTTCATATATGACGCTCCATTGAAAAGGATCTCAATTTAGATCGACAAGTCCAAAAACGTAATCCAAAGATTTAAAGCTTGAATTAATCTCGCCTATTAGTAGTTTGGTTTAAATAAACTTTGATTGAATGCAATTTAATTTATACAAATTTCCGATTTAAAAATATAGTAAAGATTCTTACCAGGGAATAAGCAAGTCCTTTTCGTCAACCAAGGAAGTGCATAAGGAGGAAATGCAAATCCAGGAGTTTTAGCAACAGCAACAGCAGCAGCCTGTTGATGTTGATGCCAAACATAATCCATAACCAAACTCCTTGATAAGGGCAGTGGAAGTTCAGGAAATGGTGGAACTCTCGGATGAGCAGGAGGTGGAGGAATCTGGGCAGGAATTTGCGTCGTGGGCGAAGTTCTCGCCTGTTTTGCTGGACTTGGTGATATCCTCGTGCTTGGATTGGAAAGCAATCGCTTTCTGGTACCACCATTGAACATTGCCTTCACATCCTCCCAAGCGTGGACCACCTCATCCGGGGGATTCCCCGACAGTTTCATGTGCCTCCTCCAGGAATTGAAGTTCGCAGCATCCGGTTGCACGTATTTGTCGGTTGGACCGATTCTGTGAGAGTGGAAGATGAACTTGTTGGGTGAGAAGAAGAGACCACAATATGCGCACTTGATGCACTTTGCTCTCGAACTGTTGTAACGAGCTGGCAAAAATGCTCCTCGACAACCCCAGGCACACTCATGATGGACGGAAAATGCAAAATCTTCTGGGAGTCTGCGAAAAAATCAAGTTTTTTGAATAAAATACTATAGCTATTAAATTGACTGCAATTGGTATTATAATATACAGTAGGTCTCCTCGTAACTATCCTACTTATAACACGGTGGGCTTGGATTGAGTTCAACCCAAAAGGACTTGCACCTCTCGTTTTTCTTCTGAAATGATTTCAGTGATG
>JBAGKK010041305.1:0-10504 GCA_037177015.1 Euceroptres primus | reverse complement strand
AGATTCTGGGGACTTTGATAATAGATTAAACTTGAAGATCAAAAACAAATATATATTAAACTGGGTATTCGCGAAGCTCCATGTTTTATTAATAATATGGATTAATCAACTAGATAGAGCACAAGTTAAAAATATAGTTGGAAAAACCTATAATAATTCCCTGAAGTTTTTTTCAATTTCTGAATTATTTTAATTTAAATTGACAATTTAATTGTCAAAGTAATGTAATTTTGTTTCATTAATTTAGATTGGAATAGTTTTAAATCAATGGTCTTGTAAGTTTGTGTCTCTTGAAGAATATTTTTTACTTGAATTACATTTTGTAATTTTAAAAAAGTGAGTTTTGTGTCAATATATTGAAAATATGAAGGTGGCTCTAGAATTATTTGCGAGTAGGATTCTGATGTAGACGAGGATTTCACGATCGGTTATTGAGCATGTGCTCGGGTATGGCTTACACAGAACGATTGAAAGTTTGCTTCCTCAAGGCTTAGCTCAAGGATCGCAAGGTTCACCCTGACCGCTGATCATGAGTAGTCAGATTGCATTCTTTTTCGTGAGAAACCGGTACTTCGAGGGCGCAAGTCCAAGAAACCGTGACAAATTCCATCAATGTAGTTTGACAATTAAATTAATAACTTTCAATTTCTTATCGCGCATTTTTCAATTTCGAATCTTATCAAAAAAATACAGGGGGTACAAATAAAAATAGGACTCGACAATCTAAACTTGATCAGTTATGCGTCTTCTTTTTAATTTTTAATCTAAATCTAAATGATTACTTACTACTTTTTACGATGAAATTATTATTTTTAACTCAAGATAAAATTGTGTCTATTGAAATTGAAACTTTGAAGCAAAGATCGAAATCTGAATGATTATGATGGAACTTTCCTGAAGTATAAATTACAAATTCACATTTCTTACATCATGATCGCTGATCTCAACACAACCAGAAAAGATTTTAGGTCCCATAACATTTCTTGATTTAAGTTATGTAAAATCATATTGATGACATAAAATAAGAAAATGTCTAATGACTTGATTTATTCCCGCAGTTCTTCTTCATATTGAGAAAAAAAAATCAGCACGTGTCGACTCTTCACGTGATTCACCATGGCGTGATGCCCTTCTCCGTCTGGATGGGAATGAAGTTCGCACCTGGTGGTCACAGCACATTCTTCGCTCTCTTAAACACTTTCGTACATATTATCATGTATTTTTACTACATGGTGGCTGCTATGGGGCCAAAGTACCAAAAATACATTTGGTGGAAAAAATACCTCACAACCATGCAAATGGTAAGGTTTATTTATTACTAATTGATCATTATATTTTTAAGTATCTAAAGAGAAAAAATTTAAAAGAGTTTGTGACGAACCGGAAAAATATTATGCAATGGATAATTCATTTAAAGTGATTTTATCTCAGGAAATTATACAGTAACGTGAAAGAAGATATTGATCCAAGAACTCTTCTAAAAACAGTTGACAATTCACTCAATAAATGTTGACTTTTATTTTATCAGACCAATTATATTCAGATTAGAATTTCATTCCCCGTTTAATTCAATCTTATCTCTCTTTTACTCGTATGTATTGTTTATTAATCTTGTCGAGTGTTTATTAATCTTGTCAATACTCATATTCATATAAATCATATATCATGAAAATATCTCCGTAACTTTTCCGAGTTATTAAATTCAATTTTTCCGGTCTTATCTGTCAAGAGTTTAATTCGATCATTATTGACAAATTGTTCAATCATTTTTAAGCTTTCATTGATGTTTTCTTTACTGCCTCTCAGCGCTTCTAATTGTCAATAGATTGAATTCAGTTTGATAACCGAAAGCTCAGATGTGCTTCCATTTTCCTTGCTTTAATAATTATTCAATATTGAAAAGAACGAGTTCATTTCTAATCTTCAGAGTCATACACTTTGTTTTAAAGAAAGACAAATTGTACGTATTTTTTAAAGAGTTTCCTGAAAAAAATAATAATTCCAAACTATTTTGCATTTCGAGACAACTTAAGGTGCCCACTGCCCAGTGAAAGAGTTTCAACATTGCGCAAATTGACCCAAAAATAGAAAGTGATAGAGGCTCTTTATTACTCAACAAGAATGGGAAAAAATAATTTCATAACATCTTCTTTATTAGAGATCGCATTTTTAAAATACTGCCTCCGAGGCGGTGCTTTCGTGCTTTTTAGTGGGTTAAACAAGTCCGGGGAATACCGTCGAGATATTTCGCATTACGATATCTTTTTACAGCCTCTTCTCGCATAACTTTCACTTTCGTTGGGCGCCTCAATTAGAATCTGCTTCGAGGGCAAGAAAATGGTTCATACTTGTTCCCGACAGTATTGTCCAGGGTGCGTGGGTCACCGTGAATGGGAGCAGAAAGAACCAGTATCTCAGAAGGCTAACGAATATGCCGTCAAACGTGCGAATTGGGTCAGCCATATTTAGAGTAAATATGTATAAGAGACGCTCGACTTCACCAATGCGTTTCACAAACACACAACCGATGACCCAAGTCTCACGTACCTGTTTCATATTCGTATTCGGTCTTCTTTGCAACAAAAGTGGACTCGTATTCATTCAGAGGGGAAAAAAGGGATCAAAAATGCAGAAGAGAGAAAAAAATAAAATGCGCTGGGGGAAAAAACTCAGTGGAATATGAGAATTCCTTCACTGTTGCTTTTCTCGGTTGAAAAGTCTTCTGCAATGGAAATGGAATTTTTATTTTTTATCAAAGTTACTATTTAATTTTTAAAACGCTTTTAAATTTTTCTTTGATTAAGAATTTACATTTCTTATTGAACCATCTTATAAGGTATATATGCAAAGAAAAATTGTAATCTTTGCAAAAAAAGATTCAAACATGAACTGTAAATTGCCTAACTTTAACTTTCTGACTCTTTAGAGACAAAGGCACATCATTTTTTAAGATACAGATTTATGTATCTATTTAATAAGTGTAAATTAAACAGGATAACTAATTATTTTTTTTCTTTTCAGGTTCAGTTCGTGCTGATCATGACCCACCAGTTCCAGCTCTTGTTTACCGAATGCGACTACCCGCGTTCTTTTATGATCTGGATTGGTATGCATGGGTTCTTGTTCCTGGGTCTGTTCTCCGACTTCTACAAGGCAAAATACACCACAAAACCATCGAAGAGTTCGCAGCAAAATGGCACTTCGAATGGCGCTTGCATGCCAATATTGGACGACCCTGTGAAGCCAAAACAAAATGGCATCTCGTCCTATGCCACAATCTACAACAAGGAGTACAACAGCTGTTACAGCAACGGCACCAACAACGGCTACGTCGCGAACAACAACACGGAGAAGAAACTTGCCTAAGGCGACTCCGTCCCACGTTCGCGGGCTCCAGGTTTGCACGCGTCGATTCCAAACGGCTGATTCGCACAAATCAGATTCACGCTAACCGAGCGCTCCTTGCCAACGCCGACTGCGACATTACTACTGTGAGAAGAATATAGCTCACGCATTTTTTTCACGGTACCTTCTAAATCTGGAAGAATCTCACTAGGATCTTGAGTGATCTCACATCCACCGGAGAACGCGTTTTATTTATCTATTTTTTTCTATAAATAAATTTTAAGTCGTACTTACGAACGAGAAAAAACGATAGCGATACCCGGATAGCCATTTGTCTAGTCTCCAAACCAAACTTCCTTTAGCTTGATAAATGGATATCGCAACGTTAACGCGATGAACAACCGGACTTTTTGAAAACAAAACGTGCCGAGTTTCATTGGTTGTAAATTGCGACACAGACTTTCGATTCTGAGAATCTTGTTTCGTATTTCAGAAGGCAATACAGAGGCAGCCAATGAAACTCGAAAGCGACACGTGTGTAATGTCGACTAAATAAATATATAATCTATTAAGTTTGCTAGTCTTTAGGGAAGTCCAATGTGTTCAAAAGGGTCAACGGTTTTTTTTCTAAAATTTGCCTGTAGGCGAACATGAGACGTCCCTTTTCAAACTTCCGGTTTTAGAAATTGTTTTATATGTGGAATGGTTACTTGTTACGACACATATACAGCCATGGTAAAGGGAATCATCCACATCCATTTTTATGTTCACAAAATGCATTGCAGGAGAAATTCTTTTCAATTTAGAGAGTCGTGAAGAAAAAAGTCGCCTGTATATTTTCTAACATTTCACTACTTTTTTCTTCATCTTTCTGTGTCGAAAAGTGATCCATTTAACCGAACACTTGTTTGGTCGACAATACAAAATAAGTATCTCTGACAATATTTAATTGATGATTTTTGTTTTGCACTAATAAATGCAAAATTGAATGTCTATTCAGCCAAAGTGAGTTCAGTTGATGTCATATTGCCATTTTCATAGTGCCGCATTGCCATTGACGTAAAAATTGTATCAGATTAAGCTACAGTAACTTATAAGCTGAACAGTTTCTAATCGTCAGGATTTTTTCTGGTGGTGAACTTTGAAACCACCAGATCTCGACTTTACATTACCATTTTTCGCTGCATTTCCCAAAGAGGACGTAAGCTCAAGACTTATTTGATACGCAATTTTTGTACTGAATCGTGCGAACAATTTAAGTAGATGTCGATTTCACGACTGCGATAAAGGGCGCTGGCAAGGAACGCAATCTGTGAGGCGAGGATGGGAAAAAAGGGACTGAGAGTGAGCGCACAAGCGAAAACGCGAGACTCGGAATATTCGTGATTTCGAGAGGCTTTTTCTCGAGAGCTCGCCTAATTTTTATCCAGTCGTAACGACTATCTTTCTATTGTCCCGAATGTGTTCAAAGAACTGAACTACAACCAAAGTGGAGTGAGCTCTGTCACATTGCTTTCTGTAGTGCTATGCCAGTTCGTCCTTTCCAAGTCACTGTAATCGTTTAGCTGAATTTTCAAATGTAAATTGCTTCGCAAGAGTAATGATTATTGAACTCAGTGCTCATTCCCGTTCGTTTATAGTTCGGTGATTCAAAGCTTCGTCGATCGTCGTCAATATGTGATTGTCCGCTGATATACATTTGATTCAATAAGCGCGTTTCTTATTTCGAAATCGATTCATAAATCAATTTCGATTTAAATCGATTTTGATTTTTTACCCGATATCGACCAAATGTTAGACATGACGGATTATATAACGCCGAAGACTAAACTGTGCGTTGTGATTTAAATCTCTGATTGTAAACTAGGTAGAGAGATAAATCAGTAATTAGATAGATAATAGATAGGTCCACAATCTGACGAATGCGGAACTTCTGGAGTGAAAAGACAACGTCAATCGCAGGAGGATCTCGTGTCTTTTTCACCGAAATCCAGATCCTGTCGAGGTTGCGACTTTGAGTTCGCTCGTCCGCTGAGAGTTCAGAGTTACTTTTGTTTCGAACTTTTAGCGAACGATTCGTCGCCGGGAATTGAATCCATTTTTGTATGAGTGTCTTGAAGCGATAAAAAATTAATACAAGCCAACGTAATTTCGCCCTTTCCCTTCGCTCTGGACTGACGGTAATCCTAATGTATGAGCCAAGGTTTGTTTTCATCGTACGTCTGTGAAATTTACGTTCGTCTAAGCATATTTCTTTTAGTCTTTGAGCTGTAAAACTTTTGCTGAATGCCGAGACTTGGAAAACCGATAAATTTAAGTCTGTTGAGTTGCTGAGGGGTCAAGAGTTACATGGAGTTTGAGGCTAGTTATGTGTAACTTGCCACGAAATGAGGCTGATTCTGAGTAATTCAAGGCCCGGGCGTTCGACATATTCCAGGTTTAATGTGATTTCACTTGATAGGATGATTGAGAGTGAAAGAACGTTTTATTTCGTGCATACTGCAAGAACATAATGATGCATGCGAAAGTGGTTTTTCGAGTGAGTGGAATGCGCCTTGCAAGAAGACATGAATAAAAGCATCTTCTTCGTGTACCTAACGTTAAACTCTGCAATGATTAACGATCCTCATTATATTTTTGTACATATAACAATTGGGGAGAATAATGAAATATAAAATCGATAAGAGTCCTATCTACGTTGTTTATTATCAAGAACCTTAGACGTTCTATAGAACATAGTAAATGTAAAAATATTTATAAATTTTAGAATTTGTAGAAAAACATATTGGAAACAGTCGAGTTTGTAAGTCTGGCAATTTTACTTGTTCATTAAAAGAACTTCTTTGTACTTCATTTTTACAAACTGCTTGTAATAAATAAGGTCACTTTTTGAAAGTAGATACTAAAGAAAAAATAGTAATATGTAGCTTTAGCGGAACCATTGCTCATTTTTAACATTAATTAAGTACTTTACATTTTCTCTTTACATTATGTATCTTTGAGATATATTTTTCGATTTATGATCTTGTTATAAACAATTTTTGTAATTTATTGTCTCCTTCACGTCGACTCCTATACGTCGCTTTTTATAAGTGTCAAAAAAAAAGCAGAATGTATATCAATTACATTTTTTAATTCTGATGTTAAAATTAAATGAGATACTTTGAATCATTTCAGTAATGAGGTTTTTCTTCTTAAACGCAAATAGAACTCGATGCATTGCCTTTTTTTATTTTTACTTTTGTTGAAGATTTTTATTTATTTGAAATCAAAATAATTAATTATTAAAAATTATTTGGAGAATTTGTACCCTTTGTAGTATTTTAAATGTCTAAACTGTTCTGCATATTTTTTTAATATTCTAGAATTTCCGTAAAAATTTTGAAAATTCTAAAAAGGTGTTAAGTGTTAAACAGGTGTAAGTGCTTTGAATATCCAAGAATGTTTATATAGAATTTTTTTGTTAGTGTTTTACTCTAGAATCTAAATTAAAGAAGAGAGAAAATTAGATAATGACTCAGGTGATTTTACTTGAGTTCGTATAAATAGTTACATGAACTCAAGTAAAATCACCTGAGTCTAAATAGTTATACGAACTGAAGTAAAATCACCTGAGTCATTATCTAATTTTCTCTCTTCTTTAATGTATATGTATAAACACCTAGGAACATATAAACGTGAGTGGCCGAAACTACAGATTACACGTCACAGAACCAACTGATTCAGTATCGTTATCGTCGAGACGAAAGTCTTGCACCTTTCCATCAAGAGGATCGTCTGATATTGATTTTAAAATGCGGATCTTATCTCAAGTCAGTAATTAGTCTACCAACTGACACGTGTGATTTTCCGATTATTTGCTGAAATACTTTCTGAAGTGAAACATTTTTGTTAAAGAACCGAATTTTTCACTGCCCTGGAAGAAAAAAGTGAGAATTATTTTTGAACAAATTTTTTTCGGCAGTTTAAAGTAAAGATAATGCTTTTTTACATTTTCATTACATGTCCCGTTTTGTCACGCTTCCCCCATGCGGAAATGAATTTATTTCAATTTGATTTGATTCCTCTCAAAAATGCGGAAGCGAAGATACCTATAATTTAGGATACCTACAAGGAAAATACGCAGACGCACATTTGCGATTTTTTAAAAAGTGGTCCATTCTCGGGATAAGAGGAAAGTGTCAATAACTTGATAGCTTTCGGTACATCTTTGGGTTTACATCAAGGGTTAAGCCGCGAGTTGTCGGGAGCCCCGCCCGGTATATTTTTAACCAAAACTCCGGAAAGCACCTAGCAAGAGAAAACCAACTAGAGTTACGAGTAGAGTATCAGTTACCGGAAAGGATTGCGCGAGTAGCTTCGGCTGCTGGCTGCACAGCGGTGGTGCCCTCTCCTCCCTGTAGGAGGTGTCGTCTGAACGTCGTGTGGTGACTGAAATTTAAATTAAAGGTCCAGGAAACGTGACAGACGAGTACAAGAAAAACTCTGCGCTTAAAGGCAACAGGTGAGCGACTTTCTTGTTTTTACCGGCTCCTGATAAAGTCGTAAAATCAGCTGATTCTGACCGATCATTTTGACTGGAGAGCGCGGATGGGCCTCGTGCATTTCTCGTGTGTGTATTAATATGTGTGAATCAAAGTTACGAATGATTTTGTGTGAGTCGTCGGTGTACTAGGCGTGAATAGTCGATTCGTGCATTTGAAAGTGTGGGTGAATTTTCCGCGTCTGCGCACTAAAGCGTAAATCCAAAACCACGTGCGACAGACGAGTGAGACGGGTTGCCTATCAGAAGGCACACAATGTAAAAAAATCTGCTTTTCTATTATTTGGTTTTGTAATTATGCTAAAGCTTAAAATACAACACTGTTCGGAGTAGCAAAATTACTAACAAGTTTTGGTAAAATCGTCACGTTCAAAATGAAGATTTTACAGGGTTTGATGCAATTTCACAAAGCTTTGATAAATTTAGTAGATAATAAACCTACACCTACTCTCAAAGTAGTAAAACCAAACTTTGTGAAATTGCAAGCATAACCTGTAAAATCTTCATTTTGCACGTGACGATTTTACCAAAGTTTGTTAGTAATTTTGCTTATTTCAGAAAATTTACTACTCCAAACATTGTTGTATTACAAACTTTAGCATATAATTACAAAACCAAATAGCAGTAGATTTTTTTTACAGTGCATCTCGATTTTTTAAACTGAAAAAAAATTAGGTTAGGTCCCTTTAATTATTATTCTATATATTCTATCAAAGTTTTAATTAATGTGATTCGTAACTTAATTTCGGATAGTGATAATGCGACAATACTCGTGAAGAGAACACGTTGCATTTAATTAAGAGAAGGAAATGAGATTAATGAAGTGAACTCAATTTTCGTTCGAGTGTATTATTGTAAGAGAGGGTATTAGAGGGTATAAGAGAGTGTATTATTGCAAGAGTGTAACCAAATTGAAAGAATACTTCAGTATTTCCCGGTTGAATTTCCTTTGAGTTTGACTTCGGGTCGTCTAAGATGGTAAGTTAAAAAAATCTTAAGCAACTTCAATTTTTTATAAAATTTGTAATTTTCTAGGTTATACACTCTAATCTCTGTTAGATGTACATGTTCATTTTTTAAATTATAAGTTCCCTGACAGTTGTTGCCTTTTGAATTAAAATCACATTTTAATCAGTTGTACCTTTTATCCGATCGGTTTTATATACTTATAAATAAAAAACTAAATGAATAAAATAAAATAAAAGTGGTGGGAATTTTAAAATAATGCAAGGCAATTAGTTTTTCATTTTCAATTAAAAAATTAACCGATATGATATATTTGCTATTTACATGTACGTCAGATATGGTCATTATTATTCAACTGAATTCATAGCATTTTTTAAAGTGAAAAGATTTATTTTGTTTGGAAAACAAGTTTTTTTTTAATTTGTAAGTTCTGTGAGGATAATAACTCTTACTTTTTTGCGAATTCTTAAAATTCAAACTTTTTGAAATCCTGGGGGGCCTTAATTTGCAAAATCCTTTAAATTTGAAAACAAAGCGTTTTTCATACCTATTTGGATGCTTTCAGATTTAAAATGTTTTTGGATTTGAAAGCTATAGATAAATTTTCAAATTTCAACTCTCTAATTTAATTTCGAATGATATACCGAATGATTGTTGTTGAACTTAGAAAATTGAAATATTCTAGAAAAACAAAGTTATCCTAAACATTTCGAAGAAATTATAATATCTTGAAAATATTAAAACCAAAATCTAAACACTATTTTTTAGAAACAAAGCAAATTATTATTGGATTATTATTCAGTAAGAAACTCTTAATTAGGAATTTGTTCATTAGAAAATCTATTAAAAGAAGTTTTCGTTAATGATATCTTCGAAACTAGTTGCAAAAAATAATTACGTTTAAATATCTAAATTTTTCCAAACTCGATTTATTTTGTGTTTCATTGTTTGTATTGCATAAGAATCAAGCAAAATAAATCAAAAACAAAATAACCCTTTCTTCCTGGTCTATAACAATATTGGCAATAAATCATAATCTATAATTTAAAAAAAAATTATGTATAGAAATGAAAACATTTAAAAAATTATTTATAGAAATGAAAAATATTATTATTTTCCTGTTGATAAACTTTGAATTCATTTTCGAAAACAAAAGTGTGCGATTCGAATGTAAGTATAGAATTCATTTAATTTCCGTTTTCAGAATCGCTATAATTCTATAAGATTTCTTTTTTCCTTCTTGCAATTCGTTATTTTTTGTAGAAGGCAATTAATCAGTTTATTCTTGAAATAATTGTGAAGCACTTTATGAAAAGATGTAGTGTCTTTGAAATATTTAGTGTAAAACAAAATTACTTAATAAAAGTTAACAAGAGAAAAAGAATTCAGAAATGTTAGAGAAAAATGTTTTACAAAAATTGATAGTATCCCCTACAAATAAAAACTTTTTCTCCTACTAAAATAAAAGTTTCTGAATTTCTTGACAATGCTGTCCAGTGACTTTTTCGATTACACCATTTGTTATTTAAGGGGGTCAATCTCTCCGAGAGCAACCTTTTGCACGTTCACAAACTTTTTAGTGCTTATTATTGTGAAATTAATCAATTTTTTATATTTATCTTTGACATATTATAGTAGTACACACACACA
>JBAGKK010041294.1:0-10505 GCA_037177015.1 Euceroptres primus | reverse complement strand
ATGATATATCCTAGTTATGGGTATTTCAGCATTTGTTGAAGAAAAAAAATGAACTAAATTATAGAAATTATATATATATATATATATATATATATATATATATATATAAATTTAATGTATTCAGTATCTGAGATTTTATATGTTGAATGAATTCCTAAAGTCTAAATTTCCACTTAAGGGCCCAACGACTGGTGTTCTTACCCTAGTTGCAGTAATTATGTTCATTTTTACTACTATTCTTAGTTATTTTAATTAAGAAATTAGTTGTTTTAACTAATAAAACCCTAGAAATAATTTTAAAAAGTGGAATAATAAAAGTAGTTATTGCAATTACTCATCTCAGTTCTTTAAGGCCCCAATGTATTTTCTTTTTTTTTTACAAGGGAAGACACACCTTATTTATGGATCACCGATTTTGATGGGACTCAAAAAGTTGAAAGTACATCCAAATCCATATCAGGTGCGTATTTTTGTTTGACTGCCATTGGGCATTTTTTTGTTTACGAGATATTAGCATTCGCAATAATAAGAATTTTATCAATAAATGCACAATCAGAAAAAAATTTTTTGTGTAAATATTATTCTTTCACCTAAAATTATTTCTAGACACATGCTGAATAGGTTCTAGTGAAAATGATCTAACATTGAATAATAACTCATTTTTATAAATAATTATTATAATTGTACATGTATTGATAAAATTTGTTTATTGCTGATATCTCGCAAAAAATTGCTCAACGGCAACCAAAAAAAATGTACCTAATGAATTTGGATGTACTTTCAACTTTCTGATACCCATCAAAATCGGTGATCCATAAGGTGTGTTCTCCCTTTGGTAGTTAACTTAAATGATAGAATTAGACAACCTAACTAAGAATGTAATCACCATAACTGTTTTCTCCAACTAAGTTTTTTAGTTGACGATTTACCAGGAATTTTTTTCGGTGTGTAACGAATAAATTTTTTGCATCAAAAGAATAATAACCACTTTTAAATAGTGTCTACACTTTATGTATTTTTTTTTTTTTAATCTCAAAACAGACAAAATTATGCACACTAATTATATTTGAAGATTTTTGAAGGAGTTTCTGTTTTTATATTAATGTTTATCGCATATATTTCATTTTCCATTTGTTAAATAAACACTATTTAAGGAAAATATGGTTTAAAAATAACAATAAAAAGAATATATTAGTTCCATGTGATTAAAAAGAAGTTTGAATTATAACACTTCATTAAAATACTTTAATGAACTTTTTCTAGTGAATTTTTAGTTGAAATTATGAAATGCAATATGGCAAAGACAAAATCCGCATCGAAAGCACATTAAAACAGTCGTTTCGTGGAATAATTTGCACAACCAACAACGATCTGTGTCCCGATTGAATCGCATCATCGTAATTTCGCGTATTATAATTGAACTTTTGTGTACTTGCATCAGGAATCGGAACCATAGCATGTGCGTTCAAATTTTCAGCGAATCACAGGCAAATGCAGTGTTAATCGTATTACCGTCTATCGTCGATAAATCAGACAATTAGCGGCCGTAAGCGGATCGTAAATCGGAATTATCGCGACTGGCTGACGCGATTCCACGGACGTGTTTGCCAATGAACATTTTGTGGCGGCCTAACGATGCCTCTACATTCTCTACAAAGTTCTCTCATATTTGTTTGCACTAATTTTCTCCAAAATCATTTAACATTTTTTATCCCTTAGTTCATTAAAAAAAAGAATCAATTTTAATAAATAAATTCCTCACTCATTATTTCAATTGTCAACAGATTTAAAAGGAGAGTAGACATTACAGTCAAATCAGCAGCAAAAAGGCCATTTGCTGGAACAAATTAGAAGCAAGCTGATTTTTTTCTTAAAATGTTTGGATGGACGTCCTTCTGAAGCCCTGAAAAGTTCGAGGCTGAATTCTTAACCAAAGCTTTGTTATTAACAAAAAGCGCAAAATTGCAACATTTTTTCAACACGTTTGCTTGGATTGTTACTTTCTATTAAGAGATAGGTAAAAAGTGTAAAAGACTTTGTTTTCAGAACACAAAACAAGCTTTAAAATGAGCTCTTAGAGAATATCTTACGACAAATAGTTTACGAGATATGAATTTGGTAATTAACATTAAGCGTTTTTCAGGGAAAACAAAGCGATGAAGAATAATTTTCATTGTTGCAAAAAAAAATCGCGATCGGGTTTTTGCTATTGGATTCTCAAATTGGATAGTTCAAAGTATTAGAAAACATTTTTTTTTTTTGATTCCGAAATCCAAAAATGACAGAGGGGTTATTATTATTATTATTCTTTACTCTTTTTTAAAAATTCATATTTTTTTAAAAAATCAGTTGAGTTTAATTTTTCTGAAATATCTAACAGATTGTGCATCTTCAGGAAAAAGTATGTTTAAGATGTCAACAAAATTTTTCACATTGTTTATGACAAATCGTAATAAGTAATATTTAATGTAAGCTTACACGTAATCCTGTAATTGGTCCTTGGACTGTTGGATTTATAATAAACTAAATTGAAATTGAAATTGAAATACATTGCATGTAGGACTTTTTAGAAAAATAATAATTAAAATCCACCTTCCTCAATGGTTATACCCAATTTTTTTCAGATTTTTCTGATAGCTGTAAGTATCGAAAAAAATTATTGCTTATAACGATTTGATATGAACAATGTAAAAAATTTTGTTGACATCTTAAACATACTTTTTCCTAAAGATGCACAATCTGTTAGATATTGCAGCAAAATTGAACTCAACAGATTTTTTTTACAAAATATGAATGTTTAAAAAAAAGGTGCCCCCTCCCTGTAATTTTTGGATTCTGAAATAAAAAAAAAATGTTTTTTAATACTTTGAATTATCCAATTTGAGAATCCAATAGCAAAAACCCGATCGAAATTTTTTTTGCAACAATAAAAATTCATCATCGCTTTGACTTCCCTGAAAAACGCACAATTCATATCTCGTAAACTATTTGTCGTAAGATATTCGCTAAAGACTAATTTTAAAGCTTATTTTATGCTTTGAAGACAAAATCCTATACACTTTTTACCTATCTCTTAATCGAAATCCAACAAAAGTGTTGAAAAAATATTGCAATTTTACGTTTCTTGTTAATAACAAAGCTTTGTTTAAGAATTAAGCCTCGAAATTTTCAGGGCTTCAAAAGGACGTCCATCTAAACATTTTAAGACAAAAATCAGCTTGCTTCTAATTTATTCCAGCAGAAATCCTAATTTGACTGTAATACTAAGAACATTCTCCCAGGAATGTTTTGTACAAGTAGCCAGAAATATTGTTCTGTACATAACAGAAAACTTAGATCATTTTTTCGAAGTTGGATTTAGAACATTTTTTGAAAATTCTAATTTATAAAATTGATAACAGTGTCTTGTTTTGAACATTTTTCAAAGACTTCGGTAAAGTTTAAAATTAGAAGAAAATTTAGAAACTTCAGGGGTTTATAAAAAGGGCGTGCAGGTGTACTCTAAAACCAAAAATTCTCTTATTTACAATGTTTTACCGAAGTAAGACAAAGGAACCTAATCCGGATCCTGGATCACTCTTGTTTCTGCCGCAAATAAATATAACTATAAAATAAATTTGTATGAAACGTTTATTTTAACTGTTAAGCTAAAGATTTGGCAATAATTTATTTTATAATTACATTTATTTACGGCAAAAACAAGAGTGATCCAGTGAGACATCCGGATTTAGTTTCTTTGCCTTAAAACTTTGAAAAATATTCAAAACAAAGCACTGGTCTCAATTTCATAAATTACAATTTTCAAACAATTTTCTACATCCAACTTCGAAAAATGTTCTAAGTTTTCTGTTATGTACAAAACAGCACTCTGGTTCGATTAATATTGCACAAAACATATTTTTTCATTATATATACAAAACAATATTTTTGGCTACTTGTACAAAACATTCCTGGGAGATTGTTCTACCCTCTTTAAAAGTATATCGATTTTGCAGAATAAATACGTTGGTACCTACTATTTAGCTTTTAATGTCGATAATAATTATTTTATTAAAAATAAATATTGAAGTTCATATATTTGGTCGATGTTATATAATTTTATCGTGGTAATGAAAATATCTGAAGGAGTTGAATTAATTAAATAAATTGGAAATAGATATTCGTGATTTTTTTTTCAATGAGAGGACTCCTTGAAAATAATGGCGTTATCATTCTTCTCACACTCGGTCCCTTGGAGTGTGTGAGCTTTTCCCACACGCACGGTCTGGATACTTAAAAAGCAATTACCGCAGGGGAAGGGGAAATTAATCACGATGCGCTACTCGTCGATGTAAACTACCTTTCGATGGTACTCTTGTAAGGGTTCTGACGTTATATATGAACCAATGAATCCCCCGAGGCGTTTGTCATCTACGTGGGTTGCAAGAATTTTTCCACAATTCCCACACTCGTGTCACGTGACTTTGTTATGGAAAAAGCTTGACTGAAAATGTTGTACCTTTTGGAAAAACAATGGAACAATAACAAAACCCAGATTTCTAGCATTTTTTTAAATTCAATGCCTTTCATCAACTTTTGAGGCTGTAAAACAAAATTTTATTCTACAATTTAATATATTTACTCGTTGATAATATTTCATGTCACAATTCAATATATTTACTGACTGAAATTTTTCAGTTTTAACCAGAATTTTGGTTACTTGAACCAGAAAAAAATAGTAAAATTATATTTAAACAGAATTCTCGTTATTTTAACTAGACATTTTTTGAGTCTTTGTGTGTATTAAAGAACTCACAAAAAACCCGGAGGTATCAAAATTTGGCAAACAAATGCCAACTAGTTTTCAACTGTTTTCAAAATTTTGATATCAATTTCGAATCAAATGGATACCCACCGATTTAGTTTGCTTGAGGAAACAAAATTTAATATAATTTTTAACAATATTCTAGAACAAATTTGACCTTAAAATGAAGTAAAAAATACAATCATTTGAATATCCAGCACTTCAGCATAAAAAATGGGAAAATAGACTACTTTTCAAGTGACTTGTCAAGACCAGTGTCGAATTGCATTTTAGAGTCAAGTTATTAAATTCAAAAGGCACTTTCGAGCCCCGTAAACAGCTTTTGAATAGTACTATCGAACCGATATGTATTAATTCCCCGGGGCGTTCGTGGTCCTTTCCAATAAACGTTCACGTCACGTCTCCGACTATTTCCCATGCATTCGGCGTACGTCTTTCGTGCTCGGGATTTAAAGGGTGGACTGTAGAGCCGAGAATAGGACACGCGTACTGGACCACATTGCTCTCGCACTGATTTTCGTATCGTACGCGTGTACTCAGAGTACAGCATATAAGTATATACTACACGTTATAGAGAGGGAAAAAGCGGGTACGAAAACCCGGAATGTTTTGACAGGGTGCGTACACGTGGCGAATAGCTGTTTGTAAAACATCGCCGGCGTCTTTGTTACACCGTTATTAACCGCCTTGCGACACGTGACCCCCGCGATTGTTCGCATTGTTGCGGCTTGAGGACCGGAGAAGTGATATGCCCTTGTCGCCTTTACGCCGTGATTTTCATTCTCTTATGAGGCTCATCTCTTTTAATCTAATTGAAATTAAGAAGGGGCTTCAGTGTTCCACAAGTTTTCAATATCTATAATTAAAAAATGAATTGTTTCTGAAGTTAAATTTTGGACATATTAATGACAAATGAACGATATAAAGGCAAAAGGGCTTAAGTGATAAAAAGTTACTAATCTCCTCTGAAAATTATTAATTAAATAGTCAAATTTCACTGAAAATGTTATCAGAATTTGTTAAATTTGAAACAGCGCTCAGAAAGAAGTTTTTCACATTTGATCAATATTTTTTTAAATCAAAAATGTAATTGCATTGCTATGGGATTAAAAAACATTTGTTTGATTCAAACCAATATTGTTTGAATCAAACCAACTTTTTTCTAATCAAACAAATGTGTTTTTAATATAAATAAATTTTCATTTAGAATCTAGAAAAAGAGATTATAAACGATTTTTTTAACCTGAAAATAAGTTTTCTCTGAGTTTACAAGTGTTCATCAATTACAAAAATCAGGTTGGGAAGTAAATTTCCCACACTATTAGAAATTTTCGTGGCAATTTTCAGAGATATGAGACTGAAGCTTTATGCAGTTACCGTTTCTAAAATTTCAGTTGTGAATTTCAGACACAATTTGGTAAATTTAAGAAAAATTGAGGAAAATTCAATAACTGAAAATTCAGTTACATTTTGATAATTTTACGATACTTGCACTGTTAGAAAACCCTGACTGAATTTTCAGTTACATGTATTAGAAGTTTTTTCTCTTAAGATATGAGATATGAGACTGAAGCTTTATGCAGTTACCGTTTCTAAAATTTCAGTTACAGTTTGGTGAATTTCAGTTACAATTTGGTACATTTAAGAAAAATTGAGGAAAATTCAATAAATGAAAATTCAGTTACATTTTGATAATTTTACGATACTTACACTGTTAGAAAACTGAATTTTCAGTTACATGTATTGGAAGTTTTTTCTATTCACGTAAGTGAATTTTCAAATACGTGTGCCTTAAAATTCAAAGATGATAATTTAACAATATACTTGTGTTATTTTCCACCTTAATAATTAAGTACAGTATTAAAATTGGCCTTGAGTTTCAATTTGATAAAGTTTTTTGACTCCGTAGGTGAATTATTTATCTTAAAAACATATTAAAATCCGAAAATTGAATACATGTAAAGTTATTTACAGGTTACGTTCAGATTTTGGATTCTAACTTTGGATTTTGTGAAAATTTTGGATTCTGCGAAAATTTTGGATTCTGTGAAAATTTTGGATTCTGTGAAAATGTTGGATTCTGTGAAAATTATATTTTCAGACATCTTTAAATTGTAGAATAATAATAACTGTATAATTTGTTTATGAAAGGAGATTAAAAATACTATTCTAGGTCATAAATATAGAAAGAAAAAGATTTTCATGAATACATTTTCAGTTACAAATAATGCATTAAAATTCAATTAACCTGCATTAAAATCCCTTTCAATTACGGGTATCTGAAGTTTCAGTTACATTAAAAGTTACATTTGTACATTAAAAGTGCTTGAATTTTAAAGAATTTTCTAGCAGTGTGTAACTGAAAATTCTGAATCTTTTAACTTAAAATTCCGAAACTGTAACAGAAAAAATTTTATGTTCAGGTAACTGAAGCTTTATACAGTTGCATGTAACTAAAAATTTAGTTACAGTTTGGTAAATTTCAGTTACAATTTGGTAAATTTAAGAAAAATTTAAGAAAATTCAGTTACCGTAACTGAAATTTAAGACAAATTCATGAACATTCAGTTACAGTTTGGCAAACTTTAGTTACAATTTGGTAATTTTCAGATACGATTTCTGAAAAGTATCTTAAATTTCATAAAAATTTCTGTTACTTTCGTAACCTAAAAGTTCAGGAAATTGACGAACATTACTAGCAGTGCACACTGAGAAAAAGGTTTGTCTGATTCAAATAAAATTTGTTTGATTCGAGCAAGTGATTATTGAATTAAACATGATTATTGATTATTATTGAATTGTGAATGATTATAGATTATTAGTTATTATTGAATCAAACAAATTTTGTTTGAATTAAAAAAATGTTTATTTGAATCGGCCAAAATCTCTGTTTGACAGTATATCAAACATGGGTTTGTTTGGTTCAAACAAAAATTTTTCTCAGTGTATTAAAACATGTATTGTACGATGATATAAAAAAATAATTTTCAATTGTTTATCCGTAAAAAATTGAGTTTTTTCGCTTTGTGCGTTGCAAAAAATCGTTATAAGCGGCAACTTTATTAATAAAGCACAATATTAACCGAAAAATCGTTTCAAAAGAACCATATTTGGCATGCAGAACAAAGCCATCAAAAAACTTCGATATACTGGAAAACGATGAAAAGTTTCGCAGTTTTCAAGTGCTTACACTTTTTTTTGCCAGAGTAGAACCAGAGAGAATCGTGGCGAAAACGTGACGGGTACAATGTCCGTATTGTTTGTGCAATGAAAGTAGTAACCCACAGTAACCCGCATTTTGTTTACTCGAAGTAAATAAGCAAACAAGAAATTGCAGCGGCTCGACGTGCGCTCGTCCATCGACTTTGCCTGGAAGGCTCTCGGGGCGACGATTAAGAACACCCCGTTGATAAAAAAAGTATAAGACTGGCTTTTAATCGTCGAGATAATAAATAGATCTTATCGTATATAGACACTCTTGTCGATACTATCTCATGGCTGCATTATATGCCGGGAAAAAACCGCGGTTATGTTATTTAAAAGTGCTGCGACCTGTGAATGAAACACAATTATGATTTATCTTGACGATATGTAATTTTGTAAATTTAGATTATTGTCTTTATCTTTATTTTGTTTTCATTATCCTTTGTTTTTTGTGTATGAAATGTGTATTTTGTTAAACTTTTTTTATTTTTTACTTTTTTATGAAAGATTTTCTACTCAATGTACTTATTCACTGAGAATTATAATAATCTACAAGAGTAAATTAGCAGGAATGAAAGGGCTCGTGTAAATCTCGTAATCCATTTCTACCGGATTGGGAACCCACGTGGTCAAACTGTGGTCAAGATGACCGAAGAATAAGGTCACGTAAAAGGATATAAGGTTTATGAGAAGACTCCAAACCACCCTCGCCATTATATTATTAGCCCTTCTCGGATTGAAGGAGGCTAATAACAATGCCTTCTTCACACTTTCTCTCAATGCCAACATTCAATATAGTTAACTTAACATTATTGAAAAAAATTCCAAAAATCGTAGATTAAAAATGAAAACTATTCATATTTCAAATTTGAAGGAATTTAATTGTTTCCAACATTCAATACACAAATGAGTTCAATTAGGATCTAAAATCGTTTGCAGGGTTGTAAAAAGCCTTTTAATTTTAATAATAAATGCCAATTACGTCACTTCTTTTTGAAAATTTTCTTAACCCAGCCCATCAATTCGTTCAGTGACGTTTAGGGCTGCAGCCATGCCACGAGGTGAAGTCTATTTGTCCATAAAATATGCAGCCATTCGCCCTCCGTAACTGCTCGTAAGCACAAAAACTTGCGTGCGGGTACCAAGTCAGCACTTCGGGATTTCCTATACGCTTCAGTTGTCACGAAAGCTCCTCATGATATCAACTGTCATGTGAAAATTCGATTGAGGCCAGTTACGGTTAATCGAATTTTATTCCAATTGGTCAATTTATTAATATTCAGACATTAGTGAAAATACTCGAAGGGTTCTAACATATTTCAGTATATATTATATTCCTATAATTGTACCAATTATAATAATTATTTAAATTATTTTTATAAAAATATGCAACTCTAAAAGTATATAACATCCTACAGTGGTCTGGATTAGAAATTTACTATTTATAATCCTATACAAACTACAGTTTGATGATTTAAAAAAAAAATGGTCAGCATTAAATACTTCAGAACGACTTCAGCCCGGATTTTAAAATTTTATTCTGTGGACTTTATTATTTAAACAAATAGCGCGTGAAAAAGCCATTTCAACATTATGATTTTTTATCTATGAACAAATTACTTAAATAAACTTGTTGTTGATCAGAATAAATGAAGGTAGATTTAAAGAATATTAAAATTTTATGCAAAATTTTATTTAATTATCATAAACAATTTATTTGACAAAATACTCCAATGTATACGTTTGTTTCTAGAAAAAATTATTTTGTACTAAAATCATTATGATTTATTATTAGAACGGTAATCAGTAACGAAGAATGGTCATAAATTGAAAATTATGAAACAATTAATAAAGTTATAAACAATTTTTAAATCTATTAACGCCCCTGTGTAGACCAATGAACATACCAGAAAAGTTAATATCGGAATGAGAGAACTTGATTAAAAGATAACTTTTTATGAGAAAAAATCTGATTTTATCAATTGTTTAAACAAAAATTGATTAACTAATTTTCTGTAGAATCGAATGGCACAATCAGTTTTTCGGTACCTCACATATTTAAACAAATTGTTTAAACAATTGAAAAATAAGATTTTTTCCACAAAAAAATTATTCTTTGATAAAATTCTTACATCCCAATTTTCTGGTATGTTCACTGGTTTACTCATAGGTCTTAATAGATTAAAAAATGGTTTATAACTTTTTTGATTGTTTATAAATTTTCAATTTATAAACAGTTTTCGATACTAATTTCCATTCTAATAATAAATCACAATGATTTTAGTACAAAATAATTTTTTCTACAACAAACTGATACATTGGAGTATTTGTTCAAATAAATTGTTTCTAACAATTAAAAAAAATGTATAAAATTTCAGGGTGGCCGTTTTCACTGACGAAAAAAATTCCCGGTCATTTCTCGGTCATCGAAAATTTTTTCCCGGTCATTAAATAATAGTTTCCAATGAATAACAGTTAATGCAATGGATTTTAAAAG